>OY986969.1:756267-1056602 GCA_963920575.1 Narthecium ossifragum
CCCCCAAGTTCTCCCATCAGCTGCCGTAGGCGCTGCCGCCGGCGACGAGCTTCGCCGTTACGAACGGCATCACGTAGAGGAAGAAGGAGGCTGTCCGGTCACGTGTTCGGCCGCCGTTAGACCGGCAGACGCAGGTGGACGGAGGAACCAATTAAAAATGGTTCGCGAAACATAGATATTCAATGCCTACTTTTCAAAATCCAGGTATCACATAAAAATTTGTCTGAAAACCCAGTTACCAAACGCATATTTTAGCGCATATATATATATATATATATATATATATATATATATATATATATATATATATATTATATATATATATATATATGGAAAAGAGATAAATACCCATCGGGAGTAAGCTTTTTTAAGACATCTTTTAGCAAAAATTGTTTGATTATAGAATACTAGATAAGACTTTGAGATCATGTTATGCACCAGCTGCTTTACCACTCAACCACGGGAATGTTGTCCCATATGTCGTCACCTTTGGAATAAGCTTTAATATTATCTAATATCATATGATATCCAAATAGATAGGGTTTAAATCAATTTCACTATATAATTATAATATTTCTCCTTTATTTGATAGTTATAGGCTTTAACCCTAGATTAGAAAACCCTAGCCTCACCACCCCTTAAAGGAGATGCTAGATAGGAGATGCTAGATGGAGAGCAAAGAGTTGGTAATGCAAAAATTTCAAAACTAAGCTGTATGTTTTTTTTCCCTTCTTTTTCAGAGGCTTCTATCAATAACATACTGATCACTATCACACGAACTATTTTGAATGTTTCTCATATAATAATTAATAGAGATTACCTTGATGAAATTGTCCATGTTTGTAATCTTTTCTAAGCCGGCAAGGAACTCCCTGATCAGCTTCTCTTCTCCAGTGATGTAATTAATAAGGCTATTAATGGCCACGAGTCATCAAACTCTCTAGATTTCACTACAACAAGAAAAGGCTTTTAGTGACGATTATTTTAGCATTTAACCGTGAGAAATAATCACCGCTAACCGGTTTATCAACAATTCGACAATTGCTGCTAGATGTCCCGTCGACAAAGGTTTAGGGGCGATTATTTCTTTTATCGGTGAAAGTATTCATAATCTCCGCCGGAAAGCATGACATTTGCCGGTGATTAAATTGATTTTTTAGTGGTAATTACAATTGCCACCCCACCAAAAGTATGTACTATAAAAATTGAAAAAAGGGAAATTAAATCTTGATTAATATCATAATCACATAAGTCCATATGGATAATTGTAATTAATATTAAATCACATCAGCTTAGGTGGATAACTAATTAATGTAGTAATATTGTTGTCTCTAATTTCATGTAGGCTATTAGGTATAATAAGTGAGTGATTTTTAATATAAGGAATAGTTTCTAACTTCATGTAGACAATGTAGACTAATTTTTTTTTCTATTTTGAGACTATCTTTTAGTGATGATTGTATTGAACCATCATACATGTAATCTTTTTCAACAATTTCATCAATTACCGCTAGAAAGTTGTCGTATGAGTATAATAGCAACAATTGACTAAATGCGGTTAAAAAAATGCCGTTAAATCCTCGATTTAACTTTCAACATAAAGTCAAAAAAAAAAAAATTATCCATCAATGATCACGTACGATAGAGGCTGACTGATCAATTACTACACATCAATGTTTATCCTATATTAATTAGTTCTAATGTAATAATACCCAAATTCTAGTACATGTATCCTTTGTACGCTGATACACATGTAGAATTTAATACATGAAGACGACTCTCTAACTGAAAAAAAAACAAAGAAAGGAAAGAAAAATGAGATAGAAAGGATCACCAAGAAACAGTGATCGAACACAGGCCATATGCTTTATATATATATATATCAACCTTATAAGGAACAATAATGGTTACAATCGTTTTCCCCTTATTAGTTTATTTACATGTTCATTTTCCCTAAGTTAGTTTTATATATATTCCTAGATTTACATATAGATATTCCTTAATCATCCTTATATAATGATTAATAGAAAAATTATTGGGTGATTACCCTGCCAAGTGGCAGGGGCCCCACTAGTATAGATATAGCACACGAAAACCCTTCATGTACACATCAAGCACCTTGTTTTTTTGATACCATAGTTTATTTAAGTTGTAGGTCAAGATGTGTTTTGAGGGGATGAATGGATGGAGAGTGTTGCTCAATTAATATGCATACAAATGTCAAACGATAGAACAAGTTCATGACGTAAAGGAAAGCTTTGACGCGGTTGCGTCTTCTTTCTTCCATGCATTCATTCTACGACTAAGAAAATAACACACAACCCTAATGAAACTTATGTGTTCGTCTTCCGTCATTACTACGTACTATATATAGTGGAAGGCTCTCTAGTTATCCACGATCGAGAAGACTGAGAAGAGATAGTCATGACTAATTGATATTTATCGTAGAAATGCGTACGTACACGTTCTCATGATGTCACGGATGATCCCAACTGATCCCGTACGTTGACTATGATAGATAAACTTAAGGATGTTTGGTCGTTTGTATTAGCTGATGCATGCATGAGCTAATGCAGCATTTTGATCTATACCTGCATTAACTGATGCATGCAAAAGGTTGTTTGATTGACCACTGCATTAACTGATGCATGCATCAGTTAATGCAAAAAGGGCCTCAAATGCTGCATTAGTAGATGCAATGCAATGCATTGTTTTATCAGATGCAATGCAATGCATTGTTTTAGCAGATGCAATGCACTGCATTGAACAATGCACTGCATTAGCTTATGCAAGCAACCAAACGCCCCCTTAGCTTTGATTCTTTTGAAATACTTACATAACTTTGACACTACGTAGTTTGCATTAAAGTATACTTCGTATACATTAACGTAAATGGCCTGAGTTTCTTCACATAATATTTTATTGGTTTTTCAAAAAAAATTTTTTTTTGGAAAGTTGAGTCCAAAACCGAACGATTCGTCTAAAAGAACATATCTCCCAGTCCGTTATGGGCCCAAATTTGGGGCTGAAGCCCGTATTTAAATTGCAGATAAAGGGCCCTTGAAACTAGTTAGTGGTTAGAGGGCCCGGCCCATCTATGTTAAGACGGAAGAAAGAAGTCCGACCGACGAAATAGCGAGGAACTTTTGGTTGGAAGCGGCGGCCCATGGCGGCGGAGGTGGCGGTGGTGGATTTCTCGCCGGAGGAGATCGAGTACGTTAGCTACGGTGGGGAGCACCACCTCCCTCTCATCATGCGGCTTGTCGATGAGGAGCTCAGCGAGCCCTACTCCATCTTCACCTATCGCTACTTCGTCTACCTCTGGCCCAGCCTCTCCTTTCTCGTACTCTCTCTTCTCTCCTCTCCTCTCTGTCTCTTTATCTAGGGTTTATTCGCTCTTTCTATCTTTAGAAATATATCTTTACTGTCGGAATTTCTTGGAATTTGTGTTGTTTTGGGGATCTTTAGGCGTTCCACAAGGGCAAGTGCGTGGGCACGGTGGTGTGCAAGATGGGAGAGCACCGGAACACCTTTAGAGGGTACATAGCCATGCTCGTCGTCATCAAGCCCTACAGGGGCAAAGGCATAGGTAAGCGGATTCTTGTTCGGGATTGATGAAGTTCTTGGTTATTTATATGGAAACTCGATAGAAAAGAAGCGATCTTGGCTAGCTTTCTTTGGTTGTAGACAGAGTAGGATGAGGCATTGGAATGGAAGAG
Organism: Narthecium ossifragum; assembly: GCA_963920575.1. NCBI lineage: Eukaryota > Viridiplantae > Streptophyta > Magnoliopsida > Dioscoreales > Nartheciaceae > Narthecium > Narthecium ossifragum. The sequence continues at coordinate 759,987 of OY986969.1, forward strand.
AACGGTATGAGTGTTTCTGGTCGATTCAAGTGGGAAAAAAATGGTTTGATTGATGAGAACTGTTCTGTTTTTTCTTTTTCTTTTCTTTTGTTTGGTGCTTACTCTTGTAGGAATCATACTAGGGGAAAAGAAGTGTTGCTATACTGTGATAGTCTTTGGTGTTTCGTCTTGTAAAATTGGAATAAAGATAGTGTTAAAAGAGGGATTATTGGCCTAATTAGGAAAACGATTAACTAGCTTTTCTTGTTTGAAGGCTCTTGGTAGTTTCTGTTGCATGAAATGAAAAAGGATTCCTCCTGATTCGACTAATTAGTATAGGCTATGTTGGAGAATGTTGAAGTTGGTGCAGTTTTATATTTATGAAATTTCCTAATCATTTACTGCTTTATGATTAGGAATTGAAAAAAAAAAACAAAAAGCAATCATTCCTTTGAGACTATAGTAAATAATGATCAACCCTAGTGTTTTTAGTATCAAATTTCACCCAAATTTCTGGTAAATCAGTACCTAGAGCTAGCATTTTCTTGGGCGTGAGGTCAACAATATCTAATGGACTGGCTCAAGTGTGTGGTGGGCTTCCATATCTCATGTTGTTCCTGCCTTCAATATGAGCATTGGTAGCCCATAGGCTAATAAGTGCCATGGTTTCTTTAAGCTTCACAAACTTCCAATGCATATCACATTTACACCTCCTTTGTTCAATTGACAATATCTCTTCGCAGAACTTCTACTCATGTTATAATTCAGAATGCACCAGGGAAGAAGATCTTCTCCCTTCCATCACCAGTTTGTTTGCGTAGCCTAAATCTGCTTATAAGTACCTGACCTAATGTTGTGTGCTGATGAAATGCATCCTCTTTTGACAGATACTTGATATTTTTTTCATGATATCGTTGATATTGTTGTTTAGGTGACATCGTCCTATAGTTCTTTGATTTTAGGTCCCAGGATGATGGCATCTGATTCATTTGGCGACATTTGTTTATTTGTTTGTTTTATTTTTTGCACCTGTATAATGCTCTTGAGCTGACGATGCTGTTCTCGATGTTGCAGCAACCGAGCTTGTCACTAGATCTATCCAAGTGATGATGGAATCAGGCTGCGAGGAGGTACCTTACTATCCCTGACAATGTTAAAACTTCTTGGAGTAAATGACTTTATAATCTTCTTTTAGAAACCAAATTCCGCCTGTGAGGCAATCTACAATGTTAGATTTTCCCAAAGCTTCTGATGATCTTGAAACCATCTTTTCCTCCATTATATCATATAGAGGTTAGCTGCTCTTGAAAAGCTGCTCTTATTAAGACATACTGTCTATGAAATTCTGCCTTCGAAGAATTTGGTAAAAAAGAGCCTACCTAGTGCCTGTCATGCCATATTCATGTCATGAGAGTAATTTTTTCTCATAGCCTGAAATATACGCATCTTGAGTTTTTCCTTTCATGGTAACGGTTCTTCACCTCCTGTTCCCATCTGATTTGCCAAGATTATTTGCCCAGAAGCTATGATTTTCTGGATCTTGAAGAGTGAAGAAGTTGGAAGTCCTTATGTCTCAATTTGTTGTTTCTTAAGTCTGATCTAAGGTGTTTCTGTGCACTATGAATTTATAATTCTGATCTGTAAGCATTAGTCAACAATTACCTAGAGGAACATGTTTGCTGACATGGAAAATTATACGGTCATCTGAAGGTGACACTAGAAGCAGAAGTCACAAACAAGGGAGCTCTCGCTCTATATGGCCGTCTAGGCTTTATAAGAGCAAAGAGGTTGTTCCGCTACTACCTGAATGGTGTGGATGCTTTCCGCCTAAAGCTACTGTTCCCACGTCCAGAGCATAACATGCTTATGGAACTGAATGAAGGCAACCACCATCCTTATGAAAGCACAGAGGCTGCTTACCCGCAACTTCATCAAAATCTCTAGCTCGAGGTAGAAACATAGCTCGTTTTCTTGCTGTGCTAAATTCTCTCTCTACAGTCTGGGCTTTATAATGTTGTATTTCTCTTTCCAAATGCTAGTTATTCATTCCCAAGCTTACAAAAGATCCATTTGCAAAAAGCCTATGAGATGAATACCCGATTACTAGCATCCTCCAACCTTCGGTCCTGAATTTTTTTATTTTTTTTATTTTTATGGTTACTGTTATTCTCCTACTGACTTGTATAGTATCATTTTTGTTATATGATTACACCAGATCATAGTATGGTCAGTTAAGGTGGTCTTTTTAAGTTAAAAGTAAGTGGCCCTTTCGGTTTGAATGTCCAATTATTTTTTCTACCATCGGCATTGCATTGCTTTCTAAAACAATAACCATATATTGTACTCGGTGATTGGAACATCTTATTTGATAGAGGGTAGGTAATCTATCTTGTTGCTTTCCAATTGTTTTGACACATGAGGAGATTGCTCCTAATAAGTATGACCATAAGATAGAGGGTATTTAACGGTGCATTTTATTAGCTTAGATCAAAAGCTTCCATCCCCTTTCGTTAAAGCACTCTATTCCTGTTTCTCCTCTTCCTGCACCTTGTTTCTTTTCTCTGGTTTGCAGCTCCTAGGGGTATCAAGGGCTTAATACCATGAACAAAAAGGATAGAAAGTAGAAAGGAGGGATCAGGTTTGACGAGGGGAGGGAGGGGTCTTAAAGACCAGATTGCTGGATTCTGGTGGTCTTCCCTGCTTCCAACACGGTTCAGCGATGGGTTCATCATCAGTACATAGCAAAAAACAGAGGATTCAGAAAAACAAGAAAAGGGAGAAGAAGAGAGTGAAACTAAGAGTCAGGAAATAGGAAAAACAGCACCCATCATCATTGATGAACATGACTATCTTCATAAAATGTCCTTATACATGTCCAAATCCTTGCCAGTGACAAGCAGAGGAGACGCATGATATCCTCCTCCTCGGCTTCTCCGGTCCTGTGTCTCCTTCTTCGCTGATGTGGTCGGCGTTAAGGAAACACACTTGGCGCACCCGAGTCCGCATCGTCCCTGCCTGCCGCCGGAGGCTGACCACCCGGTACCGATGGCTGCCATATGCGGATTCTGGACGACGCATTTGCTTGGTTTTGGCACCGATCATGAGCTCTTTTTTTTTGATTAGATAAAAAAGAAGAAAGAAAATAGGCATAGCAGATCATAGCGATTGGTGGGGAAAAAGTCAGATCGCTCCCGACCATCTAGCCCAGCTTGTCACCTCATGCTCTAATGAATTTAGCTCGCGGGGATGTGGATGAAGTAAGAAGCAACCGATTGAGTCGTGAGCTATTCTTTCATAGAATGATAGTGGCGCAGGGTAAACGTGAACCTCTCTATGGGAGAGACAATCAGATTTCTCAAGGGGAGAAACCAAAAACCTTAATTTTTATTCATCATCAAAACTGACCCTTACAAACCCTAAGTCCTCCTTTTATATATTTAAGAAGAGACCATACCAACTCATACATGGACTCAAACATAATTAACCTAATCCAAGTACTAAATCCGGAATTTCAAGAGGAGAAAACCTACTATAAATAGGAAATTTGTCAAAAATGAAAAGACCGAACAAACTGTCTAAAAAGAAAAGTTTTTCACTAAAACGAGTTTTTAAGCCAAAGGAAAAGGAATCTGAAGACTCGGAGGTCAGGGTCATGGAGAGATCTTCGATCTCCGATGAATCATGACGGCCTCGTCGAGCCGGTCGTTTCGACTGGTCGCACGCCCTGATCGGACATTGTGGTCGAAAGTTATGCCCATCCGACGGTCGGGGTCGTACGGAGATATGAGTCGGACGGATGGAGTCCGAACGCGTCCGGATCGTCTTGGGATCGTCTTGGGAGCTGCTCCGGATCGGACTCGATCAGGTCTGAGTTTGGTCTGCATTAGATAGGGGATGAAAAGCTTTTTTCTTTTCTTTTTTTTGACTAATTGAACCACAGCATGGGGAAAACATAACAAAAATGTTACAAAGCTTTTATTGGATGATATAGAAATCATTTGACGGCTAATAAATGCACTGTTTATTACTGTGGTGCATTATGCACCATGCACGGCACGCACGCCCCCTCGATCGGTATTTTTGACTATATGGCAAAAAAAGAAAAGAAAAAACCTACCTTTTTTTTTTTTAATTTCCGACAACATTTGGCTAAAATCTATGTAATTAACGTTCGGAGGGTTAGCCGCCGCTGAATGATAGAAGAGTATCAGTGGCGACCATAATTAGGGCTAAAAATCTGCACATAATTCTGTATTTTTAACGTCTGAAATGTTGGCCGCGACGAAATAGTGTGGTTGCCGCTAATTCCTTCACGGTGGCAAATTGGCGCCGCTAATACTCTTTTAATTTCCAGCCGCTGTGTCGTCTAATCGTGACTTTCAGTGGCGGATCCTCTTTTAATTTCCAAGTGCCGTCGCTAATACTCTATTCGTTTTCAGCTGCTTGTCGTCTAATCGTGGCTTTTAACGGCGGATACTCTTTTAATTACCGGCCTTCGCCGCTAATACTCTTTTAATTTCCAGCTGCGCGTCGTCCAATCATGACTTTTAGCGACGGATAGTCTTTTAATTTCCAGACGCTGTAGCCGATATCCCTTAGCAGCGACGGAATGGACATGATTGGATGGAATCGACGGAATTGTTCACGTGTTTGGCAGCCGCTGCCGATTCCATTTCTCCGGAATGCATGGAATCCGTCAAGCCAGGGATTCCATTTTTCCAGGGTCACGGCGTGGCGGCTTGACGCCGCCCTGTTGGAATCGCGGATACGATTCCGCCAGACGCGCTCTTAATTTTCAGCTACGTGTCGTCTAATCGTGACTTTTGGTGGCGTTAAATTGGCTGTCGCTAATACTCTTTTAACTTCAGTTGCGTGTCTTCTAATTGAAACTTTTAGCGGCGGTCAAGTAATACTCTTCAACCTCCCCGCGGTTCCTTGCTTAGTCATAAATCTCGACTTTTAGCGGCACGAATTAGCGGCAACTATTTCACCACGGCCAACATTATCGCCGTTGAAAGTGCGGAATTACAAGTTCGACCTTCAGCGGCCATCATATGGTCGCCGCTAATAGGTCCCCCCTTAAAAGTTTTAACTTGGTGGTGATTCTTCTGACTTTTAGCCACTAATTACGGTTCTAATGATGTTTTTTAATGGTGTACCGTGTACAATCATACGCAAGTAAAACAATTAAGACTTTGCTTACTATCATGAATACAAGCTTGTGTAACACGAGAATGTTTTAACATTACTTGGAGTATCATAGTACTAACTATGTATACAACCGTGTGTAGGTGGATAAAAAAAAATCACCATTAAAAAGAAAAAAAAGAAATATTAACATTGAACTTTCAAATTCAACCCACACAACATAGAAGATGTTAATGAGGTTTGTCTCACTCTCAAATTGACAGACTGAAGCAGTTACGTAAGTGCTACAGAATTGACCTTGGCCGTCGGATCTTCATCCGATGATGGGACGTTACCTTGACCGTCAGATTTGAGACATATGGAGTAAGATTACCTTTTAGATTACATAAGATTAAGTGATTTCTCCGTACACAAGGTGCTTTTATTTGACGTGTCTAGAAGATAATCTTTTTTTTTTTTTTGTTGCAATAAGCGGCTCTTTTCTCAGTATGATACAATAGCAAATAGCAAATGGATAAAGTTTTGTTTAAATGACCATATGACATACATGTGTAATCCTCTAATCAGTGTAATGAGATACCGATTGATTGATCTAATTCATCGATAGCACACAATCGATGAACTAAATCAATCAATCGACATCTCACTACCGATTCGAGGGCATGTGTAATGCATGCTCTGGCCATATACATAAATCGCGACTCATAACGATATACACCGGACAAAATTAAACAGCAAAAAAGAAACATAAATTCTATTCAACAGAATACAAGCGCAGAGAAGAAGGGTTGACCCAACGTGGCAAAACCCACAGCCGCCATTTAGATACACGTATACTAAAATCAATGACAAACCTTATTAATAAAGTGGTTGAGTACTTCTATTCTCCATGTACATTAAAAATTGTCCAGGAAGTTCAGCAACAAGTGCTTGAACAACTGATATCTCATGACCTGCAGCAAAATTGAGGAAAATCACGAGTCAAAATAACAATATATGCTTAAGATCAAGATGCACGATCAAGATTGGTCAATACAGAAAATTATAAATTCAACTAAAATCTATAGTTTAAGACTGGAAATCATACTTTGCACATCTCGCATCGCAACAAATTGCACTATATCTCGAGACGCAGCTCGTCCACTTGAGCTCGCAAGCCTCTCTCCTTTCTCCCCATCTAACATCTACTACATCAGAAAAGTCAAGTTCAAGAACTACCACATGTTCCATGGTTATTGCTGTAAATCATCCTACTATGGGAGCGAGCAAGAAAAAAGTCTTGATAATTTAAAAGTCTTGAGAATGGAGAGTATTTGAAATGGTTATATATTTATATATTAAGTCATGGTAACCATATGCAAAAAAGATGTCCCTATTCGAGAATATTGGGAGAGAATTAGTCCACTATACCTCCATTTCTTTGTAATCAGCACCACCGACTCCCACAATTAGTATCGATAAGGGCAGATCGGACGCATTCACCAGAGCATCCTTCGTTTCCTGGAGATCTGTGATTACTCCATCCTACAGAGATAGATACAAAGTTCAAAAAGGAGTCATCGAAGCCTGAAGCAAGAGTGTTCTAGTTCTTCTACTACCGTGACTATCAGCAAAACAAAGTACTTTTGCACATTACTGCCAAGGGACTGGCTAGCTAGTAGTGCAGCAGCACTGATGACTGGCTCAAAGAGGGTAGGCCCTGCCAAGGATACATTCTGGAGAGCACTCATGTAAGCTGACATTATCCCTTGTATTCCTTCAACCTGAAGGCAATAAGTTGCAGTTAGGCCATGTCTCATCATTTTTCAAGCTGCCATGAGGACAGGTCTCTATTAAGCAGCAATCACTATGCCTCCCAAAACGTAAATAGATTGGATGGATCTATTGATAACTTTTCAACTATTTGAACCAGGTAAGTTGCTCATGACAAAACAGGTACAATTTACAATCTGAGCAATATCAAATTGACTTCCTCCAAAATGAATGCTGACAATTACCTCAGGTTGGTAAGTGCTTCCATTCAAGTTAAAACAATGAGAAACAGGACCATCAATTGGCCTAGCTCCGAAGCCCCAAGCAGGAAAGCGTCTATCTGGGTCATAAAATTGCAAAACCTCTCCAACGTCCAATATTGCCTGTGAACAACATACTTACTCAGAAGCATGAAAAGGCACCCTCCAACATTTCAAAGAAGAATATGTAAACAAAACCTAACCAATAGTAATGAAGAGTAGCATCAAGTAGTTCCTCACTCTTTGGTATGCATTTGGACGACCTGAGGGGTCAATGTAATGCAACGAATCAGGAAGACGGGGATTGCCATTGGAAGCTGGATATAAGAATTGTTTAGCATTTTATCTTCTGAATTTAAACAAGTTGAACTTGACAGCAGTCAACAAAGCATGACTTAGCATCAAGTGAGCTGCTTACACATGCAACAGTACCTGTGAAGTCTATGGCAACCATAAAATTTAGTCTACATCCAGCAGCAATATAATCCAAGAAGGTCTGCCCCTTGCTCTCAGAAAATTTTTCCACAAAGAATTGACCTTTCAAAACCTAAATAGGTAATTATCAAGTTCTGATCAATGCAGTACTTGATGAGAAACTACAAGGCATGTTAACCAAGTATGTCTGTCTCCTTCATTACTATTAATACCTTATTTTCATAATCATGTCCCACAACGGTAGGTAGAAAGAAATGCTCCCCAAGCCGACTGTAGTGAAGCTTCTCCAACTCTAATAACGATGTCACAGCTTTTCTGTGAACATCCATAGAACAGAATAAATGCTATGATTTTCATGATAAGAACCAAGACACCCTACCCTCTTCCTTATGCATGATGCGATGTCAAACACAGCGCGTGCAGAGAGGGAGGGACGGAGGGAGTGAAAGCGACAGAGGGAAGGGGGGTCATTACCCAATCAAATCGTGTCTCCCATTGCTATTGAAGTTGAAGCACTCCAGAATTAGAGGATTTTCCTGGAAGGCATCAATAAGAAGCATTAGAATGCGAGTCACAGCAAGAGAATTGACTGCTGTTCATAGAAAATCTGCTATGCCTTGCTTCCAACTTGCTGAAGATTCAAATTTACTGTCTTCCATAGCGGATTCAGGTCATTCCTTTTCACTTCTGTTTTGCAAATTGGGATATGCACCCCACTTTCTGAAGTTCTTGATATCATCAAAAAAGAATCCTGTAAAGAAACACATCAGAAAATGCCCTAATGCAACACCTACACATCGCCTAGATGAGTTTTGAAGGAAAAAAATTCTTACACTCTTTGAGAATAGATCTTTGTTCTCCAGGTCTGAACAGCGGAAGATTATCTCTACCATGGCTTTTGAAGGAGTACTCTCCTCAGCATGAATAGTAAGCTCACCAGACTTCCTGGGTTGCTGACCTCTATATCCTCTGTGGTCAAGATTTAGAGTCAACGATCTAGTAGGTTTAGTGACTATCTGCAAAGAAACAAGTGACCAAGAAACAATAAATGTGAATAAGTCAAATAGAGTTCTAACACAGAAACATTTTCAGTTCCATGAAGGTCATGCAAGTACAAGCTTTCTCTTGGTAAGAAGCTGTTTGTCAGAAATAAAGACATTGGAATGGTCTTTTTCAACAACTTTTAACGAAAGTAGCAGAGGAAAGTACCCAAATGTGAAAGACAAAGGTTCCTTGTCCTTGCACACAATTATAGGTTTTAGGATAGAGCGAAGGTAAAAATCACGACAAACACGATAATAATCGCAAGAATTTGCTAATGACTATATTACACCATTGCAATTATCTCAACAAACATACCTCAGATAGAGTACAGCTAGCTTCTCCAAGAAATTGTTGCTCATCTAGCTTAAGTATCTGCATAATTTAAGCACATTATCAATTTTATAGTTTGAGACAAGATATAAGCAAAAATCAACAGACAAGATGGAAGCATTATTAATCACACGACAACTTCCGCATGAAAAAAGCACATAGGATGAGATTTACAGGGTGTCTAAGGATTAATAGAATATGCTGAGCCTGAGTTGCACAATCTTGCTGTCCCAGTGACACCACGACTCCTTAAACTCCCACCCTCACAAACTTCAGAGTCAGTGACATCCAAAAAATCTAGCTTACACGCACTCCACTACTCTTTCCACATATCTCTACAGACTGACAATATACAGGGTTGTTCAACTAATTTATATTGCATAACGTTACCATTGATCTCCAGAATAAATACCGATCTTTCTAGAACACGTTCACTATTTGAGCGCACACAAATAATCTTTTCACATCTATCTAGTATGTAAACACTAATAACTTAGCATTAGCAAACACATGTTAGCAAACACATGCTCTTTTAGTGCAAATTGCTATAAATCCTCCTAGGCATTACATGCTGAGGCTCTTGGGTCGGGTCTTTATTCATTTCGACATGTATGTTACAACTAAAGAGATCACGGTTGCATTTAATTGACATGAACATACTGTCCAACACTTTCCTTCTCAACCTTTTGCACACTGAAGCACTATGATCTGAAGGGATACTTTCATCAGTATTAAAGCTATAATATGTATGATCGAATGAGAGTTTAAAGGAGAAAAAAGACAATTGTGAAAATATGCAAATTTTTCAAAACAATAAGTAGATAGGGAATGCATCCTGGTAAAAATCACTATTAGCAATAGAGTTACCTCCACTGGAATGTTATGAAATTGTGTGTCAATGTCGTACACCTGGAAGCTGTGGCAAAAGTATCATCGATATAAAGCCCAAATGGAAGGACAGATATTTCTTAGGAAGAAATTGCTGAAACATGAATCATTGAGTTTTCAAATTAAAGAAACCACTGAAGCTTACACCATATGCTGCACAACCTCAAAATGGTAAGTCACAGCAATGTTTGCTATCCAAATAGGATTCAATGAATTCAATACTATTTCAGTGCGACCAATCTCTTCAAGCATTCCATCTCTTCTTTTGGCATAAATAACAGCCATGGGATCACTCTACAAAGAAAGCTGAATAATTAAGACCACACATTAAACCTAGAGCAGCAGTTGCATGGATAAATTTTTTATGTCAGAGTGTAACATATTGCATACAAGGTATGCAAATGAAAATATACATGTTGCTAAATGTAAGACGGAATAGCTGGATGTGATAATCGCAGATTTAGATGATGTGTGTCATATAAGTTGGGCTAGAAGTATTAAGCCGAAGGATGGGTGATTTAGATTCTTTCTTTGAAAAAAGGTTTATTCTTTTTAACTTCAACAGCTGATCGTCCACATAACCAGATTGGACAATTCCAGAAAAACACTTAAGAGGCTAAGAAAATCCATTAGGTTTGTTGACCTTAATATGACAAGTGCATTAAGGGCCTAAAAAGAACAGACTTCATTGAGACCTAACTTGTACTTAATCTCCAGATCAATGGTTATCAATACAGAAGCCTTCCAGAAATAATATGCCCTTAAGGATTTTACATCTAGTAAGTATAATGATGTCAATGCAATACAACTATCAAAAAAATCCATGCTTCCTCGCAATAAATGGGTTAAGCAACGGAGAACAGCTACATTAAAACCAAATTGTTGATCTGAAGCTACAAAGAGTAAGTAATCTAAATTCATAAACGTGAGGCCTCCTAATTATGGTTAACGTCATCGAGTGCAGAAAGAATGCTCTATAAGCTATGATACTACCTTTGACAGCACATCCCGATCTCGCAAGTGAGAAGCCGACAGAGACAACTGTTGCACATAATAAAGAGGAGTGAAGTCAGTAAACCTAAGATCCTCAAACAATAAGGATACTTACCTAAATAATCAGAATGCCTCAATGCCCGAATATACACTTCAGGACATGACAAATAACTTCCAACAAATAAAATACTACAAGCATGCCTCCGATTATGTTTTCTATATGCAAGATCAAAGGGCCATATCTTGCTAAGAAAGAAAGTTACGGAGGAACTTCCTTGTATAATAGTGGTACAAGAGTTCGACGAAATGCCATGCTTGCTGTGAAAACACCAAATGTTGAAAGCAAAAGGCCACAAACCTTGAGATAGAACACGAAAATGGATCCCCAAAAAAATTCTTACCCTTTTTCACAACTGAAAAGCCTTAATCCCTAATCAAGAAAGCAAAGCAGGAAAGCAAAAATCAACCAAAGTGAACAAACATATACTCGGATTTCTTTCCAAATTATTCAAACTCACTTCAAACGTTCTACATATCAGGTAAGTTCTCAACTCAGTGAATTCCTTCTTCAATCTAGTCTTCTATGAACAAAAGAGTCCGATATTATCCTACTCGAGTAGTCCTAAATTCCTTCGAAATTATGTCTTGAATATCTCGAAATCAAGAATTTGTCCACAAAACCACATCAAAAAATTCGGGAAAAGAATCAAAAGAATGAAAGTAATATTTGAACATCTCCAGATCAAGAACTTGTCCACAAATCCGCATCAACTAAAATCCAAGAAAAGAACCGAAAGAAACACGGAACTAATCTCGTCACCCTAGCAAATAAAATTCAGGTTCCTTGATAGAAGGCATGGGATCAAGAGGGGACCTCGATCTGGGAGGAGGGGCTTCGGAACCCGCTGCGAGACTTATTAAGGAAATGATCCACGACGTCGGCGGCGTCGCCATTTCCGAGGCCTCTAACGCGGCTGGGGCCATCGGCCCCGCCAAATCCTACTCCGCCGACGGCCTCGCGGCCTCCCTGGCCACTGCCGGCGCAGCAGTTCCCCATCCTATCAGCTACAATAAGCGGCAGCGAGCGTCTCCAGCGCCCAAGGAGAGCGCTACTTGGCGGCGGCGGCGGCGTCGATGGGGACGGGATCGATACCGCCGCGATAGGAGCGGGCAAAGGGCATCAAGAGGAAAAGGGAGGGAAAGCGCGTCGAGAAGAGGAGCTAAACGAGGGTCAGTCGCCTTGTGGCCTGCTCAAGGGAAATTACTATATTAACCTTGGATTCCTTAGGAGACTCCCTATTGGTTGGAGGGTAAATTAGGAAATGATAAGATTTGAGATAAGTTAGTGTTGAAAGTCAAAAGTGTGGTCTTAGTTGAAAGTCACAGACTCAAAGTCACTCTGCTCTTAGTCAAAAGTCAAAGCCCCGACTATAAGTAAGCCCTGTAACTAGAGAGACAGTGATCATAGAGATTCTAAGGAAGATCCGAAGTTTTGGTTTCAGTCCGAGTTGAGAGATCCAATATTGGAATATGTAGTTGTTAAAAAACCCGATACGTTTCGGGAGTTTCGGATCGGACTCCAAACTATGGATTAAGTATTAAAATAACAAATAATGATTGAAGGAAATTGAGAATGCTTTCAATTCTAATACCAATTTCTGTTCACATTATTTGTGATACTCAGTTCTTTAATAATTTAATGCACGATAAATATTATTCTACGAGTATTTTAATCAAAACTCTAGAGTCTCTTAGCTTTTATGGGCTATATTGACTTGTAAAGGTGCAAATATGATGAGATATTAGTGATTTGATTACATATGGGACCTGGGCTTCTTACATGATGCCATGGACTGAGAGACAAGGCACCAGCTTTCTTTGTTGCTCTCCTTTCTTTTCCAGACAATCATATGGGAAATTGATAGTTAAGAGATTTGATCATGGGACACTGGGTACTACCACTTTAGCTACTCAAGTAGTTGTCTGGAACTTTCACTACACCAATTGCCATCAAACTTGAAGATGTATGATTCAGTATCTGAGAAGCAGGAGCCAATTATAAATAGGAAACATGAAAGAGTGAAGGCAATGTGGAAAACAATCTAGTAAATGACTTTGTCTTGAATAAAATAGCGCAAAGAGCCATAATACTGTATCAAGACATTTGGCACTAAGATAATCCAATGAAGATTGTGAAGGTCTAAGAACAACTTAGCACAACACCATTTGATAGATTCATAATATACAACTTTTTTTTTTGATGAGATGAGCCCATAGGCTAATTAATTACAAAGCAAAATTACAAGATTCAGCTACCAAATGACTCCTCGCAGATCCAGGTCAACACAACCCGGCTTCTACGACACGCTCGAGCTATACTATCGGCTCTTGCGTTACAATCTCTAGAAATGTGTAAAAATAAAACAGAATCAAAGAGCAGGGTATGAAGCCAGATATTCTTAGCCATACCCTCTATGTCCGGGGGCCATCCTCTTAAGCCATTTAGAATTTGGACAACAATTAAGGCATCTGTTTCGATGATTAGTTTCTGTAGCCCAAGAATTTTTGCTCTCTTCAAGGCTTCAAGGATGGCCTCCATTTCTCCTTTGAGTACTGAATCGGTGGTTATAGGTTTGGCCCATGCCCAAGCCTCCTTACCATTGGGTAGCAATCCAACCATGCCTATATCTGCGTCTCCTGTAGAAGGATTAAAAGACAAGTCTGTTTGAATCACAAGAGGGACCTTGTTTGTGATACGATCATTCGGTAAGATAGAAGTCTGCTGCTTCTTGTCAAGGTGCTCCTTAACCAGTCTCCTAATTCTGCAGGTGATAGCTTCAACAGATTCACCTTTTCCCCCAAAGACTATGCTGTTTCGATCTTTCCAAATTTCCCATATGCCGCAACTTAGGAAGGATTTGATTTGTTTAGAACCATGGTGGAAGAGCTGATTGAATAAATTATCTGAATTTCACAGCGGTAGTTGAAAGTTTTCCTTGGCTGCAATCCTGGAGAAGACCTCAAAGATGAATTGGCAACCAAATACTGCATGTTCTATAGTTTCTGATTCTCCATGACATCTGGGGCAGCTTCTATCAGATGCGAGGTGAAGTTTCCACAGGGTGTCCCTCACAGGTAGCTTGCCATGAGCCATACGCCATAAAAAATGGCGTACTCTCGGCCCTGCTGGTGCTCTCCAAACATTGGTCCATATGTTTCATTTTCGAATTTGATTTGGGGGATGGAGTCTTGAGTTAGAGTCGCATAGACAGATGCAGAGCTAACCTTGCCTGAAGAGCTGAATGGCCACCGACAAGTGTCTTCATCACCGCATCTTAGCTTCATAACTTGACTGATGAGCAGGGGATGGAAGGAATCATGTAAGGCTTGCAAGTTCCAGTTACCATTTATCATCAAATCACTTACTTGAAGAGTATCAAGTCCAATGTAGATATTGAACATTGTGGGCCATCTAGACAGTGGGAGATCGGAAATCCAGGCATCATGAATCACGCTAAGCTTGCTTCTTGTACCCGGCATCCAAACAAGTTTTCTTCTGAGGATATCGGCAGCCACTCGAATGTGTCTCCAATGGGTTGAGGCAGCTTTTGTATCTCGACATGAGGGGAGGACTTCATGCCATTGATATTTGGCCTTGGCAAGTTCTTTCCATATGTTGGGTCTCGGTTCCAAGAAAGAAGCAACTCTTTTGGCCTTAAGTGCAGTTTGCCAAGTATTAAGATCCTTGACTCCTAGACCTCCAGCTTCCTTTGGAGTGCATACCTCTTTCCAAGCCAAGTTACTGATGGCCGACTTGCGTCCCCTCCACAGAAAGTCTCGGCATACTCGATCAATCTTCTCTATGACCCTTAATGGAACATGTGTGGTGGCCATAACATAGGTAGGAATAGCTTGAAGCACGGAGTTGAGTAAGATCAATCTCCCTGGGTCGGATATATGCCTTCCTTGCCAGGATAAAATGCGGGCGATCAACTTGTCAAGAAGCGGGGAACAATTTGCAGCTGTGGTCCTGCCGGCGCACAAAGATGCACCTAAGTATGTCCAGATCTCGTTGGCCTCCACAAGACCAAGTATGTAACATATAGTTAGCTTTCTGCCAACAGGGACAGATGGAGAGAATTGAATGCTAGATTTGTGGATATTCATTTCTAAGCCGGAAAGCAATTTAAATCTGAGGAGGGATTCCTTCAACTGCCTTGCCTCTAAGCAAGTGGTTGTAGAGAAGATTAGGCAGTCATCGGCGTAGAGGAGATGTGACAAGGAGAAATTGGATCCTCTGAAGCTTAGCCCTTTGAGCCCTGATGTTGGATTCTTCAATATCTGCGAGAGCACCTCTTGCACCACCAAGAAGAGGAAAGAAGATAGGGGATCACCTTGTCTCAGTCCGCAACGAGAGGAAAATCTACCATGCAGCTTGCCATTGACGATGACTGCGAACCTAGGCTTCACAACACATGCCATGACCCATTCAATCCACCTCGGCGGGAAATTCATTGCAGCTAGCACCTTCTCAAGGAAACTCCAATTAACTCGGTCGTAAGCAGCCCGCAGGTCAATCTTCATCACCATAAGACTGTTGGATTTAGGAGCAATCTTCATGGAGTGGATCACCTCTTTAGCAGCGTCGATACTGTCGTGGATACATCTGCCGGTGAGGAAGGCCGATTGCTCCATGCTGATGAGGTTGTCGAGTACAAGTTTCATCCGGCCAGCCAGAATAGTGGTGATCACTTTATAGCCTACATTACATAAGCTAATCGGTCTGAAGTCTTTCACCTCTTGAGGAAACTTGCATTTAGGCACCAAGGAAACCAGAGTTTCATTCCAGCTAGGGGGGAGTCTGGCAGTTCTGAAGAAGGTTATGATGATGTCAACAAAGTCCTTGCCAACGATATCCCAATGAGTGAGATAGAACTCCATTGGGATACCATCGGGGCCAGGGACTTTATTCCTTCCCATGCTGTGAAGAGCTTCTTTGATCTCAGATTCAGTAACTTCGCTGATCAAAAGGCTGTGTAGGTTTTCATTAACTGTGGGTAGCTGAGGCAAGTCTGGGGTGAAGCCTCCAGTGTCTTCAGTCCAAAGCTTAGAGTAGTAACTAACAAAGGTTCTTCCAATTTCAGCTTGGTCTCTGGTTATCTCACCATTCCGGTCTATAATTCCTGTAACTTTGGATTTATGGCATCTAGAGGAGACAAGGTTATGGAAGAAAGATGAATTTCTATCACCTGCTTGCATCCAGATTTGACGAACTCTTTGAGATGTCTTAGCTTCTTGTTTGGAGATCATTGCTTCCCTCTGCGACTCCAATAGTTTCAACTGCAATTCGTCTTGGGCTGAAAGTAGTCCATTCTCCTCAAGCTTATAGAGGCTATCCAAGCACTCCTCCACACGTTTTCCAATTCTGAAGATGTCTTCTCTTCCTTCCTTCTTGTCCCAGTCTTTGACAGTGTCTTTGAGAGCCTTTAATTTCGAGGTAAATTTATACTGTCTCGAACCATGGTATTTATTTGAGGTCCAGATTTGATGGAGAGCCTCTTTGAATTCCTTCAACCGCATCCATGAATGTTCTAATCGGAATATTCTAGGTCCGGGTAACACAGCAGGAGGACTGACATTGATCAAAAGTGGTGCATGGTCTGAGCCGATTCTTGCCAGGTGTTTGACGACTGTGCCAGGGAATCGTTCAACCCAAAGAGGATTACCTAAAGCGCGATCCAACCTTTCAAGAATTTTAGCATGACCTCCTTGATTGTTGCACCAGGTAAAACGGCTTCCAGAGAATCCAAGATCTGTCAAGTTGTTAAGCAGGATGAAGTTGAGGAAGTCTCTCTCACCCATGCCAAAGCTAAATGGGACGCCTCCCAGTTTCTCCTCAGCGGACGTGATGACATTTAGGTCTCCTGCTACTAGATGTGGTAGGCCTAATGTGTTGAATCGTGATAGGTAGTCCCATAGTTCCTTCCTATCACTATCTTGTCTAGCTCCATAAGCCGCCGACAAGGAGAATTCTCCATACTCCTCGGATGTGATCATTGCATGCATGACTTGGGTAGAAATATATTTCATAGTAACTCTTCCCACGCTGTGCTTCCAAAAAGCGGTGATCCCTCCGAGTCTGCCCGTGGAAGGAATACAATATCCTCCCCAGTTATTGCCAACTCTATTGTGAATCCAGTCAAGTTTATTAGCTTCAACCAGTGTATCAATAAGGAAGATGAAGTCTGGGTTATATTCGCCAACCACCCTTTGACAGATCCTAGAGGTGCGACTAGGACCTGCTCCCCTACAATTCCAAAAGAACATCTTCATGACTGAACTTCTTCCACACCCAGTTGCTCGTCTGGGTTAGATTTGCATCTTCTTTTCCTCATATGGGTGGTGACTTCTCCGTCCTCGATATCATCCACGTCCAAGTTAACATCGAGGTCATCTTCATCTATCTGACTGCCTTCGTCCGCTTCAGACATGGTCTCGAAGCACCTGAGGTCAGCATCAACAGGAACTTCTGCTGCAAGGGCCATCTCCATGCGTCTAACATTATCTTCATGGACTTGGTCAATATTACCTGCATTGATTAGAGGTATGTGTGAGGAGGCATTAATGATGGCTGCCGGAACAGTTTGGGCTGGGAGCACTAGGCCTAGGCTTCCTGCATCTTTAGAGGGGGAAGGGTTATGGGCTTGGGATAGGTTGTGATTAATTGGGCCTAAAGGAGGAGAAATGGATGGAAGGCCCAATTCCAATATTTTAAATCTGTTGGGATATGTAATGGGTATGGGGTGATTTGAAAGGTTGCCACGTCGCCCTTTGCTAGAAGGTTCGGGCGAACGCTGCTTAAGGCTGGCAATTGCAGCAAGCTCCCCTTTGCCTCTATCATCAAAGTGGAAACCTCCGTCCCTGTCGGCGCCTCTGCTCTCGTCGTCAGCTTCTCTGCTTGTTTTGGTGCAGTCGCCGTAGGATCGCGGACGTGTCTTGCTGTGATTCATCGCTTGCCTCTCCGTTGAACGTCCTCTGCTGACACCTCGAGCAAGCGGCACGATGCAACCTCGATTACCGCGCCTCCCCTTTCCAACCGTTTTCCAGCCGTCCGCCGGTGATGCTA
The DNA here is from genome assembly GCA_963920575.1 of Narthecium ossifragum. NCBI lineage: Eukaryota > Viridiplantae > Streptophyta > Magnoliopsida > Dioscoreales > Nartheciaceae > Narthecium > Narthecium ossifragum. Next base: position 777,942 of record OY986969.1, read on the forward strand.
GGTGTTCCGGCGACTCTATCTTCCCGGGTACATCTTGATTTTGGCTGTTTGAGGCGATGCCGGTGCACTTTCCTTTTGGGGCTTTTTTATTTTCTCTTTCTTTGCTTGGATCCACTTCCACTTCCATCGGTGTTGGGTTGGGGCTCCCTTGTTTTCCATCTTCTGGTTTATCCTTCTTGTGAGGTATAGGAACCTTCGCCCACTTCTTAGCCTGATCGGTCTTCTTGGGGATGAACCCAGCATCCTTCCTTGGTCTGATCGGCCTGGAAGGACATGCTCCAGTGCGATGGCCAATACGGCCACAACCTTCACATATTAGCACATTTTCGTAGTCCAGGTACACAAATCTTGGACCTGTTCTGGTTTTCACAGTGAGTCCTAACTTAGCTGGTTGATTAAGGTCTACCTCCACGCACACCCGAGCGTACCTGCCTCTATCAGCATCTCTGGTATAGAGGTCGACCTTCATTGGACTACCAACCAGGGAGCCAATATTCATTGCAACTTCCTCATCTACACATTCAATGGCCAGCCCTGAGAGACGGATCCAGACCAGAGCCTTCCTGAAGTCTTCTGCAGAGGGGCAGAAGTTTTCCTTCCATTTAATTAAAGCCAACGGTATGCCATTGACATACCAAGGACCACCAGAGAGGATGTGCAGTCTATCCTCGTCATTGTTGAATTTAAAGACAAAAACTCCTCTGGCCATGTCGGTAACCTGGAAATTTATGTTTTCTCCCCAAAGTTTTGGTAGTCTGGCTTTGAGGGCCTCTAGAGGTACTCGACCACCCATGAATCGTCCAAACAATGAAAACTCCCATCGCTTGCAGCAACTGTCCATGAGGTCGTCGTTGATGTATATCTCCCCGGCATACAGCGAACCCATCTTGGCTATGTCTTCATGTGTGACTGTCGATGGTCTGAACTTCAGCACCCCTAAGGCCTCAGCATATGACCCGGTGCCTTTAAAACCTGAGAAACCCGGGTTGGGGGAACTCTCTGCTGTAGTAGAGAACTCATGTGATTTAGGGAATCCAGGAGGGGGGGGCAGAGGAAGAGGAAGATGAGTCGCCCATATCAAGGGACTAAACGGTTTGGGTGAGAGGGGAAGGGGTTGTAGTGGGTTGTGGGAGGTGGGGTTAGAGGTGGGGGAGGAGGGGCTTGAGGTGGGGGATGAGGGGGAGCTTAGCACTAGCACAGCCCCGCCGGCGTCAGGCGACGGCCGGCCGGGGTGCCAGTCAGGGAACTCTCCGGGGTGCCTGTCTCTCCAAACATATATACAACTTAATGTAGAGCCATAGTTCCTCAACAAAATATCCCTACCTATCCTGTCTCTAAAACATAAACCCCATAACACATCAGGGTATATAAAACTCGAAAAGAAGAAAAAAAAAGAGTCAAATTGATGGAACAAAAAAGGAGAAAGCACTACAGAGAAGGCCTTCGCAGACCGCATAAAGAAGTCATATTTGTGATCATCTCTCGCTCAAGAAAAAACTGCTGTACACTTCCTTATTCCTCATACGGCCATCCAAAATCTTAAAGCTATCCCTGCAGCTTCACCTTGCGGACCACTTAAAATATTTGAGTCCCGACCAGAAATCATGGGTGAAACAACGAAAATGGGAAGAATAAGAATGAAGTGAGGTGAGGTCATGTTACAAGTTTAAGGTTAGAGAGCCCTGGGTATTTGGGCTGTGTCACTCGGAGTCGTCCTTAGTGGAACCGATGGAAGAAGCTGTTCCATTGGAAGGCTCGTCCCCATTTGTGGATGGGCTCCCCTGATGATTTTCTTCGCAGCTGGTGTTCCTGGATCTCCCGGACCTCAATCGGATATTCATCCCCATTGGGAAGGGCTCCTGCATATAGAAACAGCCATAGCATTCTAAGGCGACAAAACATGGCTGAAGCTACTTCTAATTTAAAGAGCAAAGTTTAATGCAGGCTTTCAGATAAACCATAATAGTACACGAATTTGCAACTTGATGCAGAGAGCTATTCAAGATCAAATACCAAAGGTTCAATATCATGTAGACGATAAAAAAATCACAGCTTTTTGGTAAGTCGTAGAAGTAACACAGAAAAATACCAACACTAAAAGGAAAAGAAACTCCAAATATAATGAGAAACAAAAAGGCTCGAGTAATAAAAAATAAAAAAATAATAAAAAAATATGAAGTTACTAGTGTCTTGGAAAGGCATCTTCTAAATGACTGACTAATCAGTTTCCAAAAATAAAAATGTTTTTGTAGCTTATTTTTCATAGTATCACAAGGGTGCCCTTTTCAAATTCATTTACTGCCTATTTCTTCATCCTCATAGCTTGACCTGAACAAAGCTTTTGCAAGTAGGCTTATCGTGCCAAACGATGGCACCATGATCTCAGTTAAAGGTATCTAAGCTAAAGTAAATTTACATATGTAACAGCATTATTTGGGAATAACACAAACCTGATCCCCGGCATTGGGACCATCGGAATGGAAAAGAATAGGGCGGCAACGTTTGTCCTCATTCATCAAGCTTGAATTCTGGAAATGTGAAATAAGAGCTGTTTTTCCTTGGATTCGAGCATATGCAAGTGATGCCACCTTTTCACTGTTGAATTTCTCCCATTTCTTTCCATTGAATGCCTGTAAACGATTAGGCGACAATCACTAAGATCTTCTGTCTTCGGTAACATAGCAAATTATGGAATCAAAATCGTTAGAATGGCTGTGGAAGGAAAGGAACATATGTGGCTATTGGTTGAAAACATCATTCAAAGTTTCAAACTGATTGATTGAAGCAGGGAAAAAACCTGATAAAACGAAATGATCTTCTGAGGATCAGTCATATTGATAAAAGCATAGCCCACATTGCATTTGTTCTGTAGGGGAAAAAGAACAAATTAACACATCAATTCACAGAAGGAATTGACGGCCCTAAAATTTAAGAATATTTCATAAGCAAAGATTACCTTGAAATCAATAGGTAGGTAAATGAAATCGTAAGTCCCTCGATGATGTTCATCAATAGCAGCTAGGAGCATTTTAGATGTGTATCTGTTAACAAGTTCACCCTATAGTATAAGAAAACAACTACATACTATTTTCACAGTCGGAATGGAAAAAGGAAAGGAACTGGGCATTTAAAGTAAAGAGTAAATCGATATACTTGTTAGGTATATTTTTTATCATCAATGTTGCTCTTGAGTCTTCACCACGAACGATCCGATCGACATCAAGTTCAAACTGCTTTTTATTATCACCCTGACTAGCACTAGTATCACTTCTTCTGTTCCTGATCCGCTCGAAAGGGGCGTCAAATGATGAGGGAAAAGAAACCATGGGATTTCTTCCTTGGAAAACGTGGCCATTCTGAGATGAAGGAATTCCAACGTGTAACGAAGAAATAGAAGACTCTAAACAGTTTCCATTCATATGAGGGAACACATTGTGAGATCCAAACTCCAACAGATGCATTGTGGGGCTGCCAGAAAAACCCATACTTCCAAGTGAACCTGGATGAAAAGCAGGCAGCTCAGCAGTATCTGCAGGATACACATTTCGCCTATCCCAAATTGATGGATTTACAGCAGGTGCTGAACCAACATGATGGTGTAAAGGCGCCATGCTGTTCAACATTTGAGATGGTGGTCTTGGAAGGCCATGCATTTGTGATGGGGTACGAGTAGGAATGTTATTCGCAAACGTTGGTGAATCTAGCCACATCATAGTCCCGGGTGGATGATGGCGATATGAGTTGGAATTTCCCATGACATACTGACACCCATGAAGAGGGGAATTTCCATTTCCCAGAACTCCAAATGCTGCAAACGACAATAAATAATGATCAAGGACATTCGTATGCTAACAGATAACACAAGCAAGAATCAATAACATCTTACTATCTAATTCCAGGTCACACATACTGAGATTACACCGGCACTTACCAGCTTCATTAGGATCAAATGAATGACTGCTCAGACCACCAGCCCCAACTCCATGGATGTGCCTGTTATCCACTCCTTCAGGCGGCCTAATGCTAGTAGGCAGTGCAGACATCGTGCTTTGGTGATTATATGGGATGCCATTGATTATGCCATCGTGGTACTCTGGAAGTGAATGAGGATGGATACCTGGAATGCTTTGAAAACCAAAGTTCATCTGCCCAAGTGACTGGCCATGGTCACTAAGACCAAGAAGATTATGATGATCAGCTACTTGTCCAACCCTGGCTGAGGAAAAGTTATGCGACAGACTTGAAGAGATTCCTCGTAATGCAGTTTCTGCAACTGTCGTGTTTGGTGCTCGGACTGCAGAGTGAAAACCCTGAATAGATCCATTATCAAGACCACTCAATGCAATTGACCCGAGAGACACTGAACCTGAAGAAACTAACATGTGTCCATCAGCAACTAATTAAGTAAATGCATCGAGTCTGAAATGACACCAGAGATGCAGCAAAGATAGCATAAGAAGTTCTTAGATATCCGGAATAAGCGACAGACCATAGCATTCAGGTGGTGAGTTACTTGGGGGGCTCGCCTGCCTGCAGCTATTGGGTTCTTCTTGCTCCAATTCGGGAGAAAACTGTTGTGTTAAGCTGTTGACAGCATCACGAATAATCATGAAACATTACACTTTGGATGGGTGAGAATTAACAAAGAAACACTATCCTCTGAACAACTTTTAAAGATTAAAAACAACAACAGAGGGCATACTATTAATCAGCAAACATATGACCTAAAAGCAGCATTGACATGGCTGTAAAGGAACATATCTAAGAGAAAGTAAATCTGCTTAAACTTTACCATCTTCTTGCATCTCCAGGACGGCTAGGCTCAAGCTTTATTTTCTTTCCAGCAATATCACTCTGATTAAGAGCACGGAGAGCAGCATCAGCAGCTCTCACATCATAAAACTCAATAAATTTGTGCTGCTGCTTCTGTGGAGTTTCGCGAATCTGTTGACAAAATTATTAATAACAACAACCACAAATACATAATTCGATGAATAATTAACACTAGCCAGAAACATCAAAATCTTCTTACCTCCTTGATTTCCCCATAAACACCAAAAATCTGACGGAGATCATCATTAGAGACAGAAGAGTCAAGGTTGAATACAACAAGTGTTCCCTGGTTAACATCCTTGTCTGTAGGGTTGTTCTGATAAAAGTAGTACACGGTAAACATGTGAAGATACTCATGTAAGCGATTGAATGTATATAAGATAAAGGAAGAACAGGATAAAATAATTTGGGTTTTGGGTTGGGGGTAAAAAAAACACCTTTATCAAGTGGCTATTGCAAAGCAAAGAAGAAAGGACAGCCTAAAAAGGTAGCATGGTGTGAATAATATGAGACTCATCTTCACTGTAAGGATATTGCCATTACAAAAGAAAATGAAAGAAAATAGTGTGAATTGCACTTCATTATGGTCATAAAACATCATCCGTACTCATATGTCTAACTAGAAAGAATCACTGGCTCTGGTACACAAGTACTGTAAAGCAATATACGTACTAAATGGGTACCACAGAAAATTCCATCCATAAAGAGACTAGAAACAAAAATTGGGAGCGTGTGCTTACCTTCGGAAGAGAAAAGTGAATGTCAAGCTTCCGGCCCCTCAATAGTTTGCTTTGAAGGGCTTTCATTGCATTTAGCGCTGCTCGTATATCGTAGTAAGCAATCATAACAAAACCACGATGTTTGCAAGCTGTGTAGAGTCTGCGTATCTGACCATATTGCTGGCAGAAAGAAACATCACAACATAAAAAACCAAGGAAGATGTTTATGTATCAATATATCATAAAATGAACACCGGCTGGATGCAAGAATTGCATAAAAGAACTATATGAAAGGCTATACCTCAAAAAGATCCTTTAGTTCAGCATCCTCAACATTGCTATTGATGTTTCTCACAAAAAGAGTTCTCGAGGGATGCTCACCAAATGTATGTTCACCAGCAAAGGACCCATCGACTCCACCTTGCAAGCTATCTGACGCACCAACACTGGCTGCAAAGTCAGAAGTTCCATTGCTATCAAAATTAAGATCAGCTTCAAGTTCCATTCCACCTCCACTGTAGAACAGATCATCCTCAATATCATCTCCACTATCAGGTCGAGAATTATAATCAAGACCATCTATAATCCCAGAAAGCAAATCATCATCATCAGGGAGAAGGTTTCCTATGGTCTGTGCTTCCATTTCTTCCAAGGATCCAAAAGGTTCGTCTTCCACATATTCAGCCTTAATTATATCAACAGACTGCCCAAAAGTGGACTCTTTTGACGATGATAAAACCACTGCACATAAGCATGTAAAAATGTATTAGTATGAACAGAAACTTGTTCACTACATCTGAGCTAACCTCAAGACGTGCAGCACAACTTCATAAACCAAACAGCACAAACTGACTTTTAGTTGGACCGCAGATATAATGTACTTAAACAGCAAATGATTCAGATAAGCACGACCATGAATATAGAATTACGTAAAAATGCAAGTTTGAAACAAACATTTTTTGTCGAATACTTCTGTAAAAGAACTTGAAAAGAGTCCATTCACAGAATTGCCGGCATTGAGATCAACTTTGTTGCCTTCCATGGACAGGGATGCACGTGGCACACGAAGATTGGGCATTGATCCACAATCCTTGTCAGTAACTCCCCAAGAAGCCAAACATGTGTGCCCTGCCCTCTCTGCTCCCCTCAAATGATACTCCGAAGTAAAGTTGGTTTTTTGGTCTGTCAACAGATAAGGCTGTGGAACTTCCAAACTCTCCATAGAGTTTGTCCCCACTGAACAAAGCTTTTCCAAAGGCGAAGAAACAACAGACCTATTTCCTGACATCAATCCACTTCCCTCTTTCCCTAAAGATGATGAATACAAGTGGCCAAAAGCAGATGTTAGTCCAACCATCCAAAGGCGAAATTTAAAACCCTACACCAGCTGTTATGAACCAAAAGAATGCCAAATTGGACATTCACCTCGACAAGTACAACAAAAGAACATGGAACTCAGATAGAGAAGATACTCATTCCACAAGGACCACCAATGCAGAACATTTTCTCGTCTGGCAATTTGAATCCAATACTAAATGAAGTCAGCAAATAAGGTTGTGCCTGGAATTGACTGTTGTACTCTAGCTGAACTCCATATATGGTGCAACAGTGTATTAGTTTGTAATGTGCTATATGCAGCAACACATATGTGGTCAAAGGTAGTGCATACAAAACCTACATCTATGAAGCTCAAATGAAAAAAGAGCAAGCTTGGCAAGGCAATCATGTAGCATACTGTCATCATACCAAGCCTTTTCTCAACACAAAGCAGGTGACTACAAGAAAAATCAACAAAGTTTAATGATTATTGTCAGCCTGACCTCATCCAGGTATGAATTGTAATACATGTGCGGTAAATTGCAAGTTCAAATTCTGCAACTTCAAACCGGAATTGCAGAAGACGACAGGTGTAACATGTACAGAATGTGGTAGTGTTTTTGGACATCAAACAATTGAACTACCAAAACAACAGTCAGATGCAGTCCGATTACATCTAAAGAATTTGCTGAAAGGAAAGAAAACTTTGAAGAATGACAAATAATCCCATCCATGGGATGGCACTCACCATCATCGTCGGGAAAAGACTCCGGCTTCCAAAATCCAAGATGTCTCTGAAATCAAAAGAAAAGGCAAAATAATAAGTTATAAGAAAGTTTAATTCAAACTAACTACCGTTAGCTAGATACGAGGACAAAGAGGCCAAATTTGACTTTCCATAAATAAAAAAAAGTGTGATAAAAGCACCAAATCCAAGAAACTACACACGAAATGCAACTAGAGATCCATGGTTTACCTCGGCCGGGAAACGAATTTCCTCTGAGAAGAAAGAGGACGGTGCTGAGGACATATAGAACGAAGCCATGCGTCCCCGATCCATTATTTCAGATGGATTCTGCAACTTTCCCAGCCTTCTTTTTATGATCCCCCTCACTTCCCTAACTGCCTCAAATCAAAACGGGGACTCCATATTGATTACTCCAATCTGATCCTCAGAATTCAATACGGAACTGAAAATTAAAACCAATCAGAGAACAGTTAATATTCCAAAAGTTAATTGAACCCAAAATTGTCAAATGATCACTTTGGTTCGGTAAGAAAAGAACGGAAATCGGCAAAATAAACTCCCCAAAAGAAAAGGAAAAAAAATTTGGCTAAAGGTCGTCAGGCAATAAAAGTCGAACAAAGCGAGCTTCAATTTCGAAGTAAAAAAGGAAAAAAGACCTAGACTTGGCCTATATCAAAGAACCCTACCAACTTAAAATCTTTTATGTGAAAAAAGAATGATCCCAGCGTTTTAAAATTTCAGACCACTAAATTCGAGCTGGGATTATCCCCGACCTCGAGATCGTCCAGCTAACGAGATCAAACACCATAATTCAAACCAAAAAACCAGCCAAACAAATGGAATCTCGAGCTAAAAATATCGTAAACCTCGCCAGATTACCCCGTCCACTAAAGCCCATCGAACCCCGGAAAAAAAAGAACCCACCTAGCAAATCGAGACTTCGATAGCAAAAGAGAGACCGCGACGAAGGATTTAAAACACGCGATCAATGGAGGAATGGTTTGCGCCACAAGGCAGGGGGACGGCGATGAGAATCCCCCTGAGCCTCCGCCTCGCGATCCGTGGCGTGCGTGAGCTCCCGACGCCACCGCCACCCTCTCCCCAGCATTGCACGCAACCGCCCAGTAGAATCCAATTCTATATACAGCTCATCACGTCTCCCTCCAAGCCATACGACTCTCTCACTCCCTCCCTCCCTCTCTACCCGCTTATATTCCTCCGGATCGAGCTCGGCGCCGGAGGCCTTGGGGAGCTCCGGCGAGCGAGCGAGAGAGAGGAGAGAGGCCCATGGCTGTCGTATATAATGAGAGAGAGAGAGGTGGGCCTGGTGAGGCCCGTGAGGGGTTAAAAGGAGGAAGGCGGGGATTGTGCGGTAAAACGGCGGAGGACCAGACCCCGCTCCTAATAAAACGATAGAAAGAGGGAATCGTGGAGACGGCGTTAAGGAGTTAACGGCAGGAGGGCGTTAAGGAGTTAACGGCAGGAGAACACGGAGGTGGCCGGTCGGCGCGGGTTTTGGGTTCGAAACGCCTGGGGCCGGTGATCTAGCTTGGGGGTTTGGCTTTTTTTACGGATGAGGACCTGAGAATCTTTATAATTGCGGGATACGCGTAAATCTTTTGTTATCTCCGGTGATTTGGGTTATTTACGTTTGAGGACCGGAAAATCTTTAAATTTGCTGCACGTGTGAAGTAGATAAATATTTGTTTATATACGTTATTTACTGGTAAGCATCAGAATAACTTTTTGCTTTATCCGTGAGCTTATCATATTCTCAATCCAAACGGATCCTAAAATTACTGGATAATTTTTTATTGTAAATTTTCGGTTAATGAGAGACATATATATTAGTTCATTCGGAACTATTAATCTAGCTGAATGCGTCTTAAATGGAATTGTGCACAAAGCCAAAACACTGCATAAGAATTTTAGCAACAAGATAATCCAATGGAAACTATAAGGCCCGTTTGGTTAGAAAATAGTTAACTCGGAATAACTTTTACCCCGAATTAAGAGAAAGAATATTCCACTTATTCCACACTTTATCTCCAAATATGAAACATCCATAAAAAAATTATCTCCATTCCACCTACTACCCTCTCTACTTTTTTTCTTATCTTTTTTTCTTATCCTAAATAATCATTACTGCTTATCACAGAATAATTTTTATCCCAAGCACGACACCATTTGATAGATTCATGATATAGGGAATGTTATACAGCAAAAGGAAGGTAATAACTCACAGGTAGAGCAATCGTTCCACAACAAAATGTCACTACCTATCCTCTCAAAAAGATCAACCCCATCACACATTTGGGGTGTACAAAACTCGAAGAGATAAAAAGTCAATTCGAGGGGGGAAAAAAAGTAGAAAGTAATACAGAGAAGGCCTTGGCAGACCGCATAAAGAAGTCAATTTCGTGATCAAGAAAAAAACTGCTGTACACTTCCTTATTCCTCATACGGCCATCCAAAATCTCAAAGCTATCCCTGCAGCTTTCACCTTGCGGACCACTTCAAATATTCGAGTCCCCGCCAGAAAACATGGGTGCAAGAACGTAAATGTGAAGAGTAAGAATGAAGTGAGGTGAGGTCATGTTACAGGTTTAAGGTTAGAGCCCTGGACATTTGGGCTCGTCGTGTCACTCGGAGTCCTTGGTGGAACCAATGGAAGAAGCTGTTCCGTTGGAAGGCTCATCTCCAATTGTGGAAGGGCTTCCCTGATGATTTTCTTCACTACTGGCGGTCCTGGATCTCCCGGACCTTGATCGAATATTCGTCCCCATTGGGAAGGGCTCCTGCATATAGAAATAGCCATAGCATTCTAAGGCGACAAAACATGGCCGAATCTACTTTTAATTTAAAGGACAAAGCTCAATCCAGGCTTTCAGATCAACTATAATTCTACAAGAATTTGCAACCTGAAGCAGAGAGCCATTCAAGATCAAATAACACAGGTTTATTATCATGTAGATCATATAGTTTTTTGCTAAGTTGTAGATGTTACACATAACAAAAAATGCCAACACCAATAGGAAAAGAAACTCCGAATATAATGAGAAACAAATAATAGAAGTTACTAGTGTCTTGGAAAAGCATCTTCTAAATGAATAATCAGTTTCCAAAAATTAAGATGATTTCGTAGCTTATTTTCCACAATACCACAAGGGTGTCCTTTTTAAATTCATCTACTGCCTATTTCTTCATTCTTATAGCTTGACTTGAGCAATGCTTTTGCAAGAAGGCTCGTCTTGCCAAACCATACAAGTAGGCTTGTCATGCCAAACCATAGCAACATGATCTCAATTAAAAGTATCTAAGGCGAAAGTAACTTTACATATGCAACAGCATTATTTGAGAATAACACAAACCTGATCCCCGGCATTGGGACCACCAGAATGGAAAAGAATAGGGCGGCAACGTTTGTCCTCATTCATCAAGCTTGAATTCTGGAAATGTGAAATAAGAGCTGCTTTTCCTTGGATTCGAGCATATGCAAGTGATGCCACCTTTTCACTGTTGAATTTCTCCCATTTCTTGCCATTGAATGCCTGTAAAAGATTACGCAACAATCACTAAGATCTTCTGTATTAGGCAACATAGCAAATTATGGAATGAAAGTCATTAGAGTTGCTGTGGAATGAAAGAAACAGATGTGGCTACTGGTTGAAAACATCATTCGAAGTTTCAAACTGACTGATTGAAGCTGGAAAAAAACCTGATAGAATGAAATGATCTTCTGAGGATCAGTCATGTTGATAAAAGCATAGCCCACATTGCATTTGTTCTGTAGAGGAAAACAAACATATTAAAACATCAATTCACAGAAAGAAATGACCACGCCAAAAGTTACGAACATTTCATAAGCAAAAATTACCTTGAAATCAATAGGTAGGTAAATGAAATCGTAAGTCCCTCGATGATGTTCATCAATAGCAGCTAGGAGCATTTTAGATGTGTACCTGTTAACAAGTCCACCCTATAATATAAGAAAACTACTACATACTATATGCATAATCAGAATGGAAAATGGAAAGGAACTGGGCAATTGAATTAAAGAGCCGACTGATATACTTGTTAGGTATATTTTTTATCATCAATGTTGTTCTTGAGTCTTCACCACGAAGGATCCGATCGACATCAAGTTCAAACTGCTTTTTATTATCACCATGACTAGCACTAGTATCACTTCTTCTGTTCCTGATCCGCTCGAAGGGAGTGTCAAATGATGAGGGAATAGAAACCCTGGAATTTCTTCCATGGAAAACGTGGCCATTCTGAGATGAAGGAATTCCGATGTGTGAAGAAGAAATAGAAGACTCTAAACAGTTTCCATTCATATGAGGGAACATATTGTGAGATGCAAGCTCCAAAGGATGCATTGTGGGGCTGCCAGAAAAGCTCATACTTCCAAGTGAACCTGGATGAAAAGCAGACAGCTCAGTAGTATCTGCAGCATACACATTTCGCCTATCCCAAATTGATGGATTTACAGCAGGTGCTGAACCAACATGATGGTGTAAAGGCGCCATGCTGTTCAACATGTGAGATGGTGGTCTTGGAAGGCCATGCATTTGTGATGGGGTATGAGTAGGAATGTTATTCGCCGCAAATGTAGGTGAATCTAGCCACATCATAGTCCCGGGTGGATGATTGTGATATGAGTTGGAATTTCCCATGACATACTGATGCCCATGAAGAGGGCAATTTCCATTTCCCAGAACCCCAAATGCTGCAAACGACAACAAATAATGATCAAGGACATCCGTATGGTAACAGATAAAACAAGCAAGAATCAATAACATCTTACTATCTCTTTTCAGGTCAATAGACACATACTGAGATTACATCGGGACTTACCAGCTTCATTAGGATCAAATGAATGGCTGCTCAGACCACCAGCCCCAACTCCATGGACATGCCTGTTATCCACTCCTTCAGGCGGCCTAATGCTAATAGGCAGTGCAGACATGCTGCTTTGGTGATTGTATGGGATGCCATTGCTTATGACATCGCGGTACTCTGGAAGTGAATGAGGATGGATACCTGGTATGCTTTGAAAACCAAAGTTCATCTGCCCAAGTGACTTGCCGTGGTCACTGTGACCAAGAAGATTATGATGATCGGCTACTTGTCCAACCCTGGCTGAGGAAAAGTTATGGGACAGACTTGAAGAGATTCCACGTAATGCAGTTTCTGCAATTGTCGTGTTTGGTGCTCGAACTGCAGAGTGAAGACCCTGAATAGATCCATTATCAAGACCACTCGATGCAATTGACCCTAGAGGCACTGAACCTGAAGAAACAAACATGTGCCATCAGCAACTAAGTAAACGCTCAAGTCTCAATGACACCAGAAATGCAGCAAATATAGCATAAGCAAGTTCTTAAATATCAGGAATAAGCGCCAGACCGTAGCATCCAGGTGGTGAGTTAATTGGGGGGCTCGCCTGCCTGTAGTTATTGGGTTCTTCTTCCACCAACTCAGGAGATAATTCTTGTGTTAAGCAGCTGACATACAATTACATTAGACTTGGCACACAAGTACTCAGGAAAAGATGCTGCACTTAGGAAGATTTACAGAGAAAATCAAGAAATGACACAGAGATAAATGGAAAGCTTTTTTGCCACTACTATTACTACGACTTTCATACACATGCAAAAAGTACTACATAAAGAACCGAGATCACAGAGAACGAGCAAACACAATTTTAATAAAATAACAATCTTGAATGAACTTTCTTTAGCATCTAAATTTTATGACCGCGTGTTGACAAGTTCGATTATAGCTGATTTCTGCAGAGTAAAACCCAAGTTTATGCAACCAGAGAAAAAAATGAATTGCAAAAGCACAAAGGGAATGAGGTTGAGTAGCTGAAACAATTCTTATATAGCAAATATAATGGACAATTCCGAAATGTACAAGATAAAGTTGCATTTCACGATAGCTCACAAAATGCCTTGAAGAAGGATTGAGATGATTTAGAGTAGAAGTTAATGACCTTTTATCATCCCTCCCATGGAACCTCATGAATCTAATCAGGAGTTAAAAATATTAGTTGAATGAATTGCATCGGATCATGACAAGAAAAGGCCTCCATGTATTTCATTGATTCATTTCCAGTTCCACATATGAACTCCAACATCCTTGTATTTGCTAAATTCATCCGAATTATTTTCCTCAAGGATGGAAGCAGACTCACAATGAGGATCAGAAAAGTTTGATTTGACCAACACCATTATATTCTGACAGCATCATGAACAATAATGAAACATTAGACACTTCGGATGGGTGAGAATTAACAAAGAAACACCGTCCTCTGGACAACTTTTAAAGATGAAAAGCAACAACAGAGGGCAGGCTATTAATTGGCAAACATATGATCTAAAAGCAGCATTGACATGGCCATAAAGGAACATATCTAATGGAAAGTGAATCTGCTTAAACTTTACCATCCTCTTGCACCTCCAGGACGGCTAGGCTCAAGCTTTATTTTCTTTCCAGCTATATCACTCCGATTAAGAGCACGGAGAGCAGCATCAGCAGCTCTCACATCAAAAAATTCAATAAATTTTTCATGGCGCTTCAGTGGAGTTTCACGAATCTGTTGATAAAATTAAGTATTAATAACAACAATCACAAATACATAATTCAATGAATAACTAAAAAAACAATGGCTGGAAACATCAAAACCTTCTTACCTCCTTGATTTCCCCATAAACACCAAAAATCTGACGGAGATCATCATTAGAGACAGAGGAATCAAGGTTGAATACAACAAGTGTTCCCTGGTTAACATCCTTCTCTGTAGGGTTGATCTGATAAAAGTAGTACATGGTAAACATGTGAAGACACTCATGTAAGGAATGAATGTACAGAAGTCCCCATCTTTTGATTATGAAAGTCAACGTATAAAATCTATGGAAACACCTCTAATAAGGATATCGCCATCCCAAAAGAACATGAAAGAAAATACTTTGAATTGCACTTCATTATGGTCATAAAACATCATCCGTACTCATATCTAACTAGAAAGAACCACTGCCTCTGGTACAAATACTGTAAAGCAATATAAGTACTAAACCAGTACCACAAAAAATTCCATCCTGATAGAGACTATAAACAAAAATTGGGAGCGTGTGCTAACCTTCGGAAGAGAAAAGTGAATGTCAAGCTTCCGGCGCCTCAATGGTTTGCTTTGTAGGGCTTTCATTGCATTTAGCGCTGCTCGTATATCGTAGTAAGCAATCATAACAAAACCACGATGTTTGCAAGCTGTGTAGAGTCTGCGTATCTGACCATATTGCTGGCAGATGCAGAAAGAAACATCAAAACATAGAAACCCAAGGAACATGCTTGTGTATCAACAAATAGACGCTGGCCGGAATCAAGAATTGCATAGAACAATATGAAAGCCTATACCTCAAAAAGATCCTTTAGCTCAGCATCCTCAACGTTGCTATTGATGTTTCTCACAAAAAGAGTTCTCGAGGGATGCTCACCAAATGGATGTTCACCACCAAAGGACCCATTGGCTCCACCTTGCAGGCCATCTGAGGCACCAATACTAGCTGCAACGTCAGAAGTTTCATTGCAATCAAAATTAAGATCAACTTCAAGCTCCATTCCGCCTCCACTGTAGAAGAGATCATCCTCAATATCATCTCCACTATTAGGTCGAGAGTTATAATCAAGACCATCTATAATCCCAGAAAGCAAATCATCATCATCAGGGAGAAGGTTTCCTATGGTCTGGGCTTCGATTTCTTCCAAGGATCCAAAAAGTTCATCTTCCACATATTCAGCTTTGATAGTATCACCAGACTGTCCGGAAGTGCAATCTTTTGACGATGACAAAGCCACTGCACATAAGCATGTAAAAATGCAAGTCACTCCATCTGAGTTATCTTCAAGACATGCAGAACAACTTCATAAATCAAACAGAAAAAACTGACTGTTAATTGGATAGCGGATGTGATATAGTTAAACAGCAAATGATTTAATTAAGCACAGCCATGAATATGGAATTGCGTAAAAATGCAAGTTTGAAACACACATTTTTTGTTGAATACTTCTGTAAAAGAACTTGAGAAAACTCCATTCACACAATTCCTGCCATTGAGATCAACTTTGTTGTCTTCCATGGATAAGGACGCACGTTGCACACGAAGATTGGGCCTTGATCCACAATCCTTGTCTGTAACTCCCCAAGAAGCCAAACATTTGTGGCCTGTCCTCTCTGCCCCCCTCGAATAATACTCCAAAGTAAAGTTGGTCTTTTGGTCTGTGAACAGATAAGGCTGTGGAACTTCCAAACTCTCCACCGAGTTTGTCCCCGCTGAAGAAAGCTTTTCCAAAGGTGATGAAGCAACAGACCTATTTCCTGACATCAATCCACTTCCCTCTTTCCCTAAAGATGATGAATACAAGTAGCCAAAATCAGATGTTAGTCCGAGCATCCAAAGGCGAAATTTAAGACGCTTCACCAGCTGTTATGAACCAAAAGAGTGTCAAATTGGACAATCACCTTGACAATTACTACAAAAGAACATCGAACTAAGACAGAGAAGATACTCATTCCACAAGGACCACCAATCTAGAACAATTCATCTAGCAATTTGAACCCAATACTAAATGAAGTTATCAAATAAGGTTATGTCTGGAATTGAATGTCATTGTACTCCAGATGAACCCCATATATGGTACAATAGTGTATTGGTTTGAAATATGCAATACGCAGCAGTACATATGTGGTCAAAGATAGGCGCATAAAAACCTACATCTATGAAGCTCATATGAGAAATTTGCAAGCTTGGCAAGGCAATCATGTAGCATAATGTCATCATAACAAACCTTTTCTCGACACAGATCAGGTGACTACAAGAATATTTACAACATATCTGGCAAATTGTAAAACTTTTAAACCAGAATTGTAGAAGACAACTGTGTACCGAGTACAGAATGTGGGTAGTGTTTCTGGACATCAAATAACCATTAAAACAACAGTCAGATGCAGTCCGATTACATCTAAAGCCAATTTTACTGGAAGGAAATAAAACTTAGAAGAATGACAAATAATGCCATCCATGGGACGGCACTCACCACCATTGTCAGGCAAAGACTCGGGCGTCCAAAATCCGAGGGTTCTCTGAAATCAAAAGAAAAGGCAAAATAATAAGTCATGACAAGGTTTAATCCAGACTAACAGCCGTTAGCACCAAATTTAACTTTCCATGAAAAAAAGTGCGATAAAAGCACCAAATTCAAGAAACTACACACGAAGTGCGACTAGAGATCCATGGGAAAACCAAGAATTAACATAAGTTTGGCACAAAACCCACCTCGGCCGGGAAACGAATTTCCTCTGAGAAGAAAGAGGACGGTGCTGAGGACAAGTAGAAAGACGTCATTCGTCGCCGATCCATTACTTCAGATGGCATTCTGCGACTTTCCGATAATAAATTCGTGAAAAAACAGAATCTTCAGAGCTCCAGCCTTCTTTTTATGATCCCCTCACTTCCCTAACTGCCCCAAATCAAAACGGGGACTCCATATTAATTAATCCAATCTGATCCTCTGAATTCAATACGGAACTGAAAATTAAAACCAATCAGAGAACAGTTAATATCACAGAAGTTAATTGAATGCAAAATTGTCAAATGATCACTTCGAGAATGACAAGGTTCAGAGGATTTTTAACTCATTTGGGTGAAAGAACCTTCTTCCAATCTTCGAAGAGAAAAAGAAAAGGGAAATCGGCAAAATAAACAACCCAAAAAGGAAGGGAGGGATGGCTAAAGGACATGAAACAATAAAAATCCAACAAGCGAGCTTCAATTTCTAAGTAAAAAAAGGAAAAAGACCCAGACTTTGCCTAAATCAGAGAACTCTACCAACTAAAAATCTTTTATGTGAAAAAAAGAATGATCCCGATGTTTTAAAATTTCAAATTCGAGCTTGGATCATCCCCGACCTCGAGATCGGCCAGCTAACGCGATCAAACACCATAATTCAAACAAAAAAACCAGACAAACACATGGAATCTGGAGCTAAAAATATCGTAAACCTAGCTAAATTACCCCATCCTCCACAAAAGCCCACCGAACCCCGGTAAAAAAAAGAACCCACCTAGCAAATCGAGAGCAAGAGAGAGAGAGAGAGAGACCGACGAAGGATTTAAAGCACGCGATCGACCAACGCAGGTTCTTTAATGGATTGCGCCACAAAGCAGGGGGACGGCAATGAGATTCCCCGGAGCCTCCGCCTCAGGATCCGTGCCGTGCGAGAGCTCCCGACGCCACCGCCACCCTCTCCCTCTCCCCAGCATTGCACGCAACCGCCCAGTAGAATCCAATTCTATATACAGCCCATCACCTCTCCCTCCCTGCTATACAACTCCCTCTCTCTCTCTCTCTACCCGGTTATATTCCTCTGGATCGCGCTCGGTGCCGGAGGCCTTTGGAGAGCTCCGGCGAGAGAGCGAGAAAGAGAGAGAGGAGAAAGGCACGGGGATGCGTCTATAATCCGAGAGAGAGAGAGATTGTTAAAATAAACGGCGGAGGACCAGACCCCGCTTTAAATAACACGGTAGAGAGATAGATTGGTGGAGACGGCGTTAAAGAGTTGACGGCAGCAGAACACGGAGGTGGGCCGGTCGGCGCGGGGTTTGGGTTCGAAACGCTTGGCGCCTGTGATCTAGCTTTGGGTTTTGGCTTATTTACGGATGAGGACCTGAGAATCTTTATAATTGCAGGATCCGTGTAAAAATCTTTTCTTATCTCGGTGGTTTGGGTTATTTACGGTTGAGGACCCAAAAATCTTTAAAATCGCAGCCGCCCATGTGCGCGTAATCATCTGTTATCTCGGTGATCTTGCTTTGATTTGGGTTATTTACTAATGAGGACATGTAAATCTTTCAAATTGCTGCGCATGTGTATCTCCGTGATCTTGCTTTTGATTCGGGTAATTTACAGTTGAGGACAGGAAAATCTTTAAAATTACAGAATAACGTGTATATAATCTTTTGCCGTAAATTATCAAATCACTTGTCTGTTAACTTCTATAGATTATTGGATTTGTATCTCATTGGTTGCTAAATTCGAGAACTTTCAACCATTTATTCCCCAGCTCAAGCCACATGGATCAGTTTTATCCACTGAAACTAGAGCCAAAAAAGGCGAATTTTAGTTACAAAAAAACCCACGCGAAAGCAACTTTGCATGTGTAGCATTAAAACCATAACCATCCATAATGAATCAAAAAAAAAATTGATGGGAAAATATCGCATGGGTGCTTGAAGGACTAAAACGGTACTTATGGACAATAAGTAGCACCCAAATGCAACATTAAATATAAGCATGGGGCATGGCATGGCCCCGATCGACACGAAACCCCAGCTAATGCGCCGGGTCCACCGGAGAGGGGGTAACGTGTGCGTACCATACACGGTTCCTGTTCCTGTATGTCGAATAATGGACCACAAATGGCGACCTCAGAGTCTGACCTCTGAGAATAGCAAGGATTGGATCGGTCTTTATTGGGATCCGCCTGATACGGATCAGACGGCATTTATTGGCCTCCGATATCTCTTCCCAGTTCCCAGTTTATCTGATCCAGTGTGAATAAATTGTACCCGCGAAGAAGACCATCTTAAAGGGAACCATAATGGGAGGAGCGCTGGACCACAGAGTGTTTCTGGATGAGGACCAGCCTAGTTTTTTTTTAACAAAAATTGATTTATTTTAGATGCTGATTTGATTTTGGATAGACTTGAGGATAAAAGGAATTAATTGGGCCATCCAATATTTGTGGGATGTTTTTGCATTTTCATCAGGGGAGTCCAAAAAAAAACTTAACTTTCGTATTTTAAGATCAAAATCTCAGTTTTCATGATAAGATTGTGAGTTTTGGTATTGTGTATTTCATAATAACTATGATATGTTACCGGAGATTAATTTTTCAAAAAAACTAAACCAAAATCTAATTAACCAATAGCTTATAAGAGACGGTGGAGCGGGAACAAATTTATATTCGGTCAACGATGCAAGGGTGGAGAACTGAAAAACGTGAACATAATTGAACTACGTAACTGGAACAACATGGACAATTTAAAACATAAGCAGGTGAACGGATAGGGTGGGATTGAGAATAAATATATGGATTTAATCACTTAAATTATATCATGAGAATAAGGGTTTTTGTACAAAAATCATATAAACCATATGAAGTTAATATTGTCCAATCATGTGGAAAGGGGGGCACATGATATGTCAAATTGGTGATTTTATGTTAGGCAATCGGTCAGAATATGGGCCCATTTTAACCATTAATCATTGATCAAATATGTTTTGAGTTCAAGATTGGTGCAATTCATATCTATAGCATGGTAGGATTCAAAAGTTTTTAAAGTGAGCTCATCTTAGGAAGAGTTAAGATGTAACGAGACAGATGGAATGACACATTGATGCTTCCCATTAATGTTAATAATAATTGACAGGCAACTGAGTAATCATAAAAAGAGAGAAGAACAGCCAATCTTTTGCTTTTGTTTATTTTAACAGTTTAGGCCATGCTTTTTTCAGACTCCTTTCAAATTTTGGGCATTATTACTATTTATATTATTATTATTATTATTATTAATTTGATTGACATAATAACATCTCGTATTTTTGAGGTGACAGCGGGTTCCATATCAAGACAAAACAAAACATAACTTTTATCTAATAAATGTGATTGCAAACATTTCAAAATAAATATTTGTATTTGAACCACAATGACAACCCATTATGTGAAAAATACAATCTATACATGCCAAGAAATAACAACTTAAATTTTGTTTGTCGGAATTGCACGGACTATTTGATAAAAGCACAAAATACCACAATATTGATAGTGTTTGGGTATCAAATTGTATCTCATAAATCGAGTGATGCATGCAACCAAATACCTTAGAATGGCTTTAAACTATCCCGAAATGTAGATAATATGATATTTTGTAGTATCCATTCGACAAGTTCATTAATCTCTTCGGTATAAATGCCAGAGCCCTATAACATAGCAAAATCAGCAAACCTTTTGCTGATTCTATTTTTAGAGTTCTTGTCATCCAGGAACATGAGAATCTAAATAAAGAGTTTTTATTCGCCAATAAGCCCCTCTTTGTTTTGTTTTTTTTTTAAGAAATAAACCGAAGCCAAGTTACAAGCCACTGAACCCCAACATCATGAAATTCCTATGGTGGCACACCATATCCCTTAGACCAAAACAAGTTCCTAGTATTCAGTCTACCATCCTTAGCTAAACAATCAGCATACACATTATGCTCTCTAGTGACATGAAGGACAACAACTTCTTTCATCCGAGTCGTCAGCCAACACGCTCGTCGGAGCTTGTTCCTTAGAGACCCAGGGCAGGAGTATAACCCCTTAACGTACCCAACCAAATCCGCCCCGTTTGGTACGGGAATAACCCTTAACCCATGTTAAGGGGGAGAATATTCCTGGAATATATTCCACCCCTTAACCTCAAACACCATTTCTCTTATTCCAAATAATCATTACAAAGTTATTCTCATTCTTCATTATACTTTTCATTTATTCCAAGTAATCATTACAAAGTTATTCCCAAAACCTGGAATAAAGTCCCTTAACATGGAATAAAGTTAACCTCATACCAAACGAAGAATCTAGCTCAAAAATGGCCTCATAACAACCCAACAAAGAAGCCGTCTCCGAGGCCTTGATAAACGCTGCCAACTCAGCTTTAACCGGCGAGGTAGCCACCACGTTCTCCGTTAAGCACCACTCTGCACTCCCGTCTCGTGAGGAACATGCTACGCCAACACCTACTAAGCACCAAGCCGGAATAAAGGAAGCGTCAGATTGTATCACAAGGAATCCGTCACCTTTGCCGCATGGAGCCAAGCTATGACAACCTCACCGTGAAAGAGCATGTTATTACATTGCTTCAAAAGTCACCACATTCCATATCCAACTTTGGCCTTCATTAGCCTCACCAAATCACTCTTAACAGAACAGTCCATCAAGTTGTTCCAACTTTTCCACCCTGAGCACCTCAAGAAAGCATGATCAAGTAGGAACAGCTTCCTCCGAACCTCCCAAGCAAGGTGACAATGGAACAAGCAATGTTCCACCGTCTCCTCCTCGTCGGCGCACCTCGGACATAGGTTGTCAGGTACTGCTTGCACTTTTGCTAGTGCATTCCTCATCGGAATAAGCCCCTTTTGTTGACCAGCAAGAACTATTGGTTTTGTGGAACGATAAATTTATAGGGAAAATATTATGGGGAAAAAAACTCAGCCAAGTCAAAGTCCATTGAATTTTGCATATCTCCACTTCTAAAAGATTAGATATTTAGTCAAAAAATATGATGATGGCGAGGTCAATTCGCCACGGTCGAAGGATTTATATCAACCGTCCAATTTGCTAGGTGGCAATTTCTCAGTGGCCGATATCGAACCGTGCCACGCACTCGATAACGATCGGCGCTCCGTAATTAAACTGCTCCGGATAACGGCGTCGAACTAGACGGCGGCGGTTAGACGGACACGTGCCGCACGTGCGACCACCGAGCACCCAACGGTCCCCACAAAGGCGATTGCCCGTCAGAGCGCCTTGTTTTGGCGGGGAATGGAACGCCTTTTGACAGTAGGACATGTGGACGGTTGAGGGGTAGTTTGGTCATTTTGCTCGGTGACTGGTTTTTTTAAAGAAAGTCATGATCATGTGTAGATGGGACAGAGCATCTAGATCGCATATGCTCTTGAATCGATAACGAGATATCGATTGATTGATGTAGTTCATCGCTAGAACAACATCGATTGATTAAATCATTCAATCAGTATATATCTATCGATTGAATGTATCAATGATCAAATCAGTACTGAGATATCGATTGTTTGATCTAATCTATCGGTAGAATAATACCGATGGAATAGATTAATCAATCATAGATACTTATCGATTAGAATGCATGTGCAAAATACATGTCACGTGAACATATATATAAATCTTTATTCCGAAAGAACATTACACATTTCCCGCCATCTTGATAATTACGAGGAATATTCCAAAGGGAAATCTTTTCTCCTCCTAATTGCTTTTTATAATTTTCTTTTTTCTTGTTCTTTACACCAAAATTCCTTTGCTATTTAAACCCATCATATAATTTCTTTATAGAAACTAAAGTTTTAATGGGGATGCGTGTAATTGTAAAAATTGGGTCGTTTGGTATGGGAATAACTTATTCCGGGTTAAGGGAGTTTATTCCCGGTTTCGGGAATAACTTTGTAATGATTACTTTGAATAAGGAAAAAGTAGAGTGAAGAGTGAGAATAACTTTGTAATGATTACTTTGAATAATGAAAGGTGTTTGGGGAATAAAGTGTGAAATAAGTAGTGGATTTGGGACCCTTGATGGTTATTCCCGTTTGGTATTCCCATACCAAATGGGGCTAAGATAAAATATGCAATATAGAGGTTTTTGAAGGGTGAATATGTAATTGCATAAGGGCATTGATAGAGGAGTAATTTTGATACAAACTTTAGCTTTGACGAGGAAACATGTAATTATCAAAATTCTAAGATAAAATTATGTAATATTGAGATTCGTGAAGGACGAATATGTAATTTTATTTAGCTAACTGTGGAAGTTGAGTGGCGAACTATCAATGGAAAGCAATGAGCTCCCCCATGCCCATATTGATGTAGAACAATAATAAAAGATCAGGGAATTCGTCCACATAAAGCAGCAACGTGTTGTTATTAGTCACCATGACTGCATGCATCAGCATCACACAGTTGTTTGGGAGCCCAGCTTTTATATCCGGCGGTTCGAAATGGTACCGGACCATTTGTCTAAATTGGCAAAGATCTAGTACCATACAGTAATGGAAATTCGTCTGGTAGATGCTTTTGTTCATGGGCACTTTGCCATCAGGGGGACCTAATAAGGTAGGTAGTTGCAATGGTTATTTGATTGTAATCACCTAACCTTTTGACTTATCTTTTTTTTTTAAAAAAAAACACGTAAAACGTGTGTTTCTTGCTTGGTTTGCAAGCTATTTGAAAACAAAAAAGAGTGAAAATAACTTTTATTATTATTATAATTAGTTAGTTAATGAATCAGTTGTCCATTGCCGATATCTCTATTTTTGTATAATTAATTAGCGCTTTTGTTGTATTTTATTGATTTCTTTAGTGTCTTTCACTCATCTAGTAAAAAAAACAAGGGAAATAAAATGGAGTGAAAATGACAATCTTAGGCTTTCATATCTCCGAGAAAAACATGTTTCTGATTTTTAGAAAATGTTTTTTAAGAAATATAGGATGCTCTTACATCGACAAAAAGGCATTTCATTTCGTTTTGGTATATTTATAAATAAATATAAATTTAGTGATCGAAAATCTAAAAAACTAAGATATTACTAAACTTGATGATATTATATCACAATGCTATAATTTTCTTTCAATTTCTTAAAAAATTGTCTCCCCAATAATGAAACAAAAAGATCCATTGAATCACCTCTAATAGGAGAGGGAGAGAGAGAGTTGTTGGGGGATAAAAGTGGAGATAAAAATAGAAATTAGATAATATTTGGCTACAATATAGAAATAAAATTGGCTTAACCTGGGATAGGGAATCTCTGGGAACCAAACAAGTCCTTAGTAGAAACTAATTGGATGTGTTTTCCACCTCGACCTTTCAAATGCTGATGCCATTCTTTGGATGTGCTCAACTCCCAAAACCCCACCCTTAATTAATCCCTCACTCTAACATAAACATAAGTGCAATAAATAAATTGCAACATATGTATTTATATATCTATAAACATAAATATATATATACATATACATAAATTATACACACACTTTGTTTTGGATGTGACTCCTGTGGTTGGTAGTCCTTGGTAGAAGATTGGCTAGTTGATTATATCCCAGCCTCCGGACTAATCTTTTAAAAAAAAATGTATTGTTTGATTCCAAAATTATTCAGCGTAGTTTAAAATCTGTTATATTTATAATAAAATATTATGGTGATTAAAATAGCTATTTCGTGTTAGTTGGTCATACAACACTATTCGAATCAAATTATAGGTATTGTCAACCAATCATAACATTAAAAAATATAAAAGATTCTAACCAAATAATAGAAGAGGAAGATGACTGGAAGGAGCAAAAATAACAGAATATTCAAAAATAAGAATAAAAAACAAGAGCAGTGAGATCCCTATAGGCCTATAAGTTTGTTCTCATTGTAGGCATTAGCATGTGAAAGATAGATCAAAGAATCCTAAATCATGTCTTACTACATGAGTCTTTTTGGCAGCTAAAAATTAATCACGGATACAACAATTAAAAAAAAACCTATGGGATAAAACATGAATATATATAATTAGATGGATTATAAAAAGGGGAACAATGCCAGCCCAAAGGGATCTTATGCTATGCTTTTAATGATAGGTGATGGTGGCCCAACTATTTTATATGGTAAATAGGCCCTTAGTTTTAGAGCCAGCTTAGCTTTCAGAATTAATAAATCATTCAGGCTATGAAAGGGTTCGAACTCATCTTCACGCTGAGCTGAACTCGATACCCCTTTTTTTTTTATTTTTACGTATTATTCGTCAGCTATTTAGTGGTTTGTGCTCATCTATGGATCCAAAATCGAATGCCATCCGGTGTGAAAAATTTATAAGATCAACTCTATTTTTTTTTTTGAGAACTCACAATGCATTGCGATTCGGGAAAAAGATTATTGCTTGAATGCGTAACATTTTTACAAAAGTATGGATTGGGATTTTTTTTGGGTGATTAGGGAGTTCTTCTTCTATTTTTAAATTTTCAGTTCAAATGTATGAGTTTTGTGACTTAACTTCCCCTCGCCTGGTTTTCGAGTTAAAGTAATTAGAGTGGGCGTGGTGCCGTGAGGTTTCATGATTGTTCGAGACCTCACGAGTGGGAATGCATGACTATTTTAATATAATCTTGGTCTCATATATTGATTTTAAGTTTTTGAATTGAGTAGTTAAAGTCATCATAATAATATATTGAAAATCCCACACCATTTATTTGAATTAATGTTTGATTTGTAAATTAGAATTGTTAGTGGAACTCCAACATAAAAGTAGTGCAAAAACTTTAACAATTCTATTTTTTTATTTATGAGTTGAGCTCGAAAGCTAACAGTTATTACAGAACATGGGAGAGGACCTCTCAGCCTACCAAACAAAACTAGTACCAATAACCTAGCACCATCTAGCAGCTTGATCAACTTCTACATTGGTGGATCTAGGAACGTGAATTACAAGCACCGATTGGAAATCTATATAGAGTCTCCATATCGCCTTCACAAGGTCTTCCTCTTTTCTTGACCATGTTCGTCGTCCGTTCAACACCTCAACAACTTTCTTAGCATCAGATTCCAAGTATATTTGCTCCAAGTGAACTCTAGCTCCATGGGATCGTTAACATAGATGAAATTCAGAAACTTCCTTTTCGCCATTCCGAAGGTGAATGATTGTCCACCTCGCTTCTCTTCAACGGATAGGATAACATTAAAATCACCAAGCATGATATAAGACAAACCAACTATTTTTGCTTTCACAAGGGCTTCCCATAATTCTCTGAGTTCAAGATCATTAGTTGAGCCATAAACTGCATAAATCATCATGTGCCCAGTCAAAGGGGAAGAGAAGACACCGTGAATTGCTTGAGCATACCAGTGGGTGAAGGAAGCTCTTCCATCATCTAACTTTCAGAAAGCTTTGATCCCACCATGCCGTCCCACCGCATGTGTCAGGTAGAAATTCCATTGATTGCCAAATTCTATTTTGTATCCAAACCTTCTTCTCGTCGCTGAGTAAAACATCCACAAGCACAACAATAGATAGAGCATGTTTTTACATGTGAGCCTTGTATAAGGTGCGTATCACACGCCCAGGGGCATCACCAAGGTAGTTCCAGTAGATTAGGGTCATTTAATCACCATGGATTCTGCCTTAGCGTTGGACCATGCATGAATGTCTTCTAAGAAGACTCTCCATTGATGATTCAAATGGCAATCGGATCAACATAATAAAAAAATTGGTATATGTGATCAGGAAGTGAGAAGAGGGGGGAGGGGGGAGAACGATAGAGAGAGGAGGGGTAATAAATAAGAAGAATGGCCATTATGGTATTTTAATATAAATAATAAGTCAGCTAATACACTGTGGTGGGGTTTTTATTTTAAAAACATGATTAATGGGATTTTTAGCAATAAGATGGATTAAATTGGTGTTATCATCAATTAATTATAAAAAAATTAGATATATGTGACGTCCTCATTAGATCAGCAACCAATTATCCAAACCAACAAAATAACTCCGACGGTAATTCCCACTCCAAAATCCCATAAAAAAACAAAACAAAACAGGGAGAGCATGATGGTGGGCCCCGCGGAGCAGTTGTGAAACGAACGGCCTGTGATTGCGACCTTGCGAGCCATATCCATTCTTTATAGATAGGTTCAAATCAAGTGTAACGGCACGTGCATCACGTGAGTTCCGAGGCCCACGGTTCTCGATAAAAATGCTAGAAGGCCTACTTATTTTTCTATTTATGGACAATAGATGTGTGCATGGCATTAACCTCGGAAGTTGCTACAAATAGCCAAAGCCAGTCACGGAGTTATTAATTTATATCCTTAAGTTATATTTTGGTAAAGTAAAAAAAAAAATCTACACACCGTTCGTGTTGGATTTATTTTGGCACCTGTTGCAATGATTTTGCTTGCAATTTGATCTTTTTACATGTTTTGTAATAGATCCAGATCAAGAGCTGACAAGAGAGGAGAGGAAGAAAACAGAGGAAAACAAGTTTAATCTATCATTCAGATGATTGATGATTGGTTCATAATTCAACACACAGCCACCAATCTGAAGAAAATGGTGTTGTTCATTTACTTGTACGCAGCAGGTGCCTCTAATAATGCATGGTGGGTGGGTACCAAGCAACAACACACCATTATTCTATACTCATTGAGATAAGAAGAATAAGAAGATGAGGAGGAGGAGGAGGAGGAGGAAGAGATTGAATTTGTGGGTATTTTAAGTGGTTAGCATGGTGTTGAAGAGATGGGTCCAATAGAGTAGCAGGGATTGGGGTCCTCCCAAGACGTGATGAGATGTGAGGACCCATCATTCATACTGGTTTTGGAGGAAGAAGAGATCGTACATGTATATTTACAAAATGATTTACCAATCATTGCTAGCTAGTCTTTCACGTGTATGGATTATTGGCATCTTTCTTTTTAAACTTAGCTTGTGTCACATCACTTCAGTTCTCTTGTCCTTGTGAATGATCTCATGAGAACACTTGTTTAAACAAGTGGAGTTGATTTCCGGAAGGATGCCTGGCTTGGTGTCTTTTGATTCATGTCCTTCAATATATATGGTGGAATTCTCGAGCATTACATATAGCTTTCGGATATTGCATGCCCCGCGGGAGGAGGATGACGTGCGTGCAAACCGGGGGTGGCGCGCCAGGCACGAGAAGTTGCAGCTGCTATGGGTGGGTCTTTGCCGGGCTTGGAAGTTGATGTTTTTGCTGGAGATCCCCGTCAGGGGCTCCTAATTTGATGCATCTCCAGCCTTCAAGGCTAACTCTTCCAGGTAAAAAAAAATTGAGAGAGAAAGAAAGAAAGAAGGAAAGAAAGAGGTGTCTCGCCCCACTTCTCCCAACTATCTTGACCCTATTATCCGTTCAAAATCAAATTCATTATTAGTATTATAAGTGTTTTAATTATTATTAATGTTTTTTTGTAATTTTTATTTTAAAATTTTTGGGATCGAGTTTGTTACCCTGGTATAGAAGGCTAATGCTCTACATACTCAACATCTACTGGACTATCGAATCTTTACATGTATCAGCATCGTAAGATGCGTTCGCTTCAATTTAGTATTCGTACTTATACAGAGTTCCTACAAGAATCACACCATCATCAACTAATAGCATCCATATTTTTTTTCCGGCGAAACTTGACCAAGGGTACTAAACACTTGAGCCCATGCACTCAACGGTTGTTGCAGCAACAGTGCACCTAAAACAAGCCAAGTCTATTTGATCAAGCAATTGGGTTGATGAGTTATATAAGTTTGCCTTTCCTCCAGTTCTTGGATACCTTTGCAAGACTGGCGAGGCACTCTATTGAGACTGTTACCAACCAATGCTATCTTTGTCGACGTCACTATGAGAGTTGGGAATTCCTTTTAGAGCTGTGTGTTGAGAGCTTGATACTCATGGACTTCCTTTTTTTATTTATTTGGGAGAGATGGGCTTAAGAAGCACTGGTGAGAATCGTAGTATCAAGCATGGTGGGCTTCATACGTATCAAAGGAAGGCTTCGGAGGCCCAAAGTTGGCTCTGTTCTTTTGTTGGGCCATCTAAGAACAGACCATGACGACTGGTTTTGGGATGCAAGTTTAATATTTTGAGCTTCTTCTGGGATTCGGGCTCGTGGGGGCTGCAGTAGTCATCAACTGCAGCCCTCGACGTAATTTATCTCAGTCGTTGGTTGTTGATCTAACACTTGAGATCAACCTTATTTTCTCTCTCCTATTTTTTCTTTTCCATCTAACCAAGTAAAATGTCATGTTTGATGTTCATCCAACGGTTGAGATGAATTACCGCAGGAAATGCGGTTGATGAAGTACAGCTGGCCAGCCTGTTTGGTGTTCGGGGGATGAAATATTTATGTAGATTTTATTTTTGACTTTAAGGCAAAATGGGCATTTGGTCTAGTGGCATGATTCTCGCTTGGGTGCGAGAGATCCCGAGTTCAACTCTCGGAATGCCCCAATTATCTGTTATATTTAATTTTTTTTTTATTGCTCGCAATGCACTCAGAGCATTCCCAGCAACTTCCCTATCCCTATTCCTAAATTTAAGAAGGGAAAATTACCTTTTTAGTCCCTTAATTTTCATCGAAGTAACGTTTAAGTCCCTAACCTTTTATAAGTTTCAATTGGGTCCCTACAGTCTCTTATTCATCACAATGTGGGACATCTGTCTAACGCCGTCTCTATACTTAACGGCTGAGATGTCACGTGACCACACGTGATGGAAGTTAAGGGACTAAAACGTTACTTTGATAAAAGTTAAGGGACTAAAACGTTACTTCCATTTGCACGGCATCCATCACGTGCGGTCACGTGACACCTTAGCCGTTAAGAATAGAGACGGCGTCAAGTAGATGTCCCACATTGTGACGAAAAGGAGACTGTAGGGACCCAATTGAAACTTATAAAAGATTAGGGACTAAAACGTTATTTCGATGAAACTTGAGGGACGTAAAAGGTAATTTTCCCATTTAAGAAATATGATTAGAATTTGCCATCCAACAGATTCCCTAATATTTTACATACACTCTCTACCACATCAGCATAAATAATATGATTAGTGATTCGGATTATATATATGTGTATATAATCAACCTTATAAGGAGCAATAACGGTTAACTTGTATTAATTCATATCCCCTAAGTTTCTTTATATATATTCTCTAAGTTTGCTTTATATAAACAAGCATTAATTCATATCAACCTAAGTTCTATTAATATTATCTTATGCACAAAGACTTATATATTTATTTTATATACCCTAAGTTAGACTTATAATATTTTATTTTATATTTTATTGGCTATGTTTTATGGTGGCAGTGAACAAAAAGCTATGACCAATCTTCGAACCCAGGACCACCTACGAGTCTAACACAGCCGTCTAACCAGACAAACTACAGGGAGTTTGTTAAAATTTTATATTAACAATAACTAAAAACTGTGCCAGGGGCACAGGTGAGTACTAGTATATATATATATAGTATTATACATATATGTATACACACACATATACATATACATATATAATACTATATATATAGTATTATACATATATGTATACACACACATACATATACATATATAATACTATATATACTATATATATAGTATTATACATATATGTATATACACACACATGAAGGGTTGAGTTTATTTAATGACATTAAACTAAAACATCAATTGAAAGAGCATAAACTTACTGAACGAAAACAGCTGGGTGAATTCTGTGAACAGTTTGCTTTCGATGAATCTCGTAAGGCCAAACCACCCAAAGAAATGACTGAAAAAAGAAGGAAACCTTTCTTTAAAAAGAAATTTAAGAGAAATATACCGCAAAAGAGTAATACTCAAAAGCGTCCTAAAATAGATAAAAGTAAAGCAAAATGCTTTAAATGTGGCAAAATTGGTCATTATGCTAATCGTTGTTATACTAAGAAAAAGATTAACGAAATCGAGGATGAAGGTTTAAAGAAATCTTTATATAAGGTTATGATCAGTACTACTGATTCTGAGACTGTTTCAGAAGATGATTCTTCTACTGAGGAAATATCTTCTGATGATGAACATAAATGTACCAAATGTTCTATAAATGATAAAACTGACTATTGGAAACAGATAGTCGAGATGAATAATCTTTCTATTAATATGATATCTCTTAATAAAGATTTCATAGCTAAACTATTTACAGAAGGGCCCGCAATCTTTATTAAGAGATATCATATTAATAGAAAGATTATTCATCTCTACTATCTGTTTCCAATAGTCAGTTTTATCATTTATAGAACATTTGGTACATTTATGTTCATCATCAGAAGATATTTCCTCAGTAGAAGAATCATCTTCTGAAACAGTCTCAGAATCAGTAGTACTGATCATAACCTTATATAAAGATTTCTTTAAACCTTCATCCTCGATTTCGTTAATCTTTTTCTTAGTATAACAACGATTAGCATAATGACCAATTTTGCCACATTTAAAGCATTTTGCTTTATTTTTATCTATTTTAGGACGCTTTTGAGTATTACTCTTTTGCGGTATATTTCTTTTAAATTTCTTTTTAAAGAAAGGTTTTCTTCTTTTTTCAGTCATTTCTTTGGGTGATTTGGCCTTACGAGATTCATCAAAAGCAAACTGTTCACAGAATTCACCCAGCTGTTTTCGTTTAGTAAGTTTATGCTCTTTCAATTGATGTTTTAGTTTAATGTCATTACATAAACTCAACCCTTCATGAATACATGCATTAATTAATGCCCCATAAGTGCATGAATCAAAAGGAATGACGCCTCCATTTTGTTCTCGCAAATAATTTCTAACACGTTCAGCAAAAAGGTTAGGTAAACCGTCTATAAATTTAGACTTCCAATGACTACTATAAGCGTCATTCAGTTGCATAACTCTTGTAAGAAAAACATCTTTATACCAGCGAAAATGAGTGAGAGTAGGGCAACGAAGATTTTACAACAAAGTGCGCGTTCGCTCCCCCTGACCAGTGAGATTACCGGTGAAATGATCAAGAATAGTCAACACTAAAGTGTAAACAGCATCAGCTTGTTGTTGTCCATTTTCAATTTTAACAACACTAAGAATTTCAGTACGTTGATCAGGTTGGAGATAATTATCCCACCAACCTTTCAAACTACCGGTAAACCCGTAAGTAAGAAAGGCAGCTACCTGTTGATCTGTATTACCATTATTATGGCAAATAGTAGAATACATCATCATGCGATGTGCCATATTAAGCACTTGATGGTCGCTCATACCATCTATGTTCCATTCATAGATGTTTCGACCCGAATAATCTTGTTGTAAGAAAGTATCATTTTCTTCGAATAAAAGATCCATAGGAGAAGGTCTTTTATAATAGAATTTTTCAAGATTCCGAGGTCTATGTTCAATTTTATTAACAGCTTGAAATTGTTGTTCAGTGTCAAGAGTTATAGATGCAGTGTCAGAATTGTCAGACTGATTTTTGTCTGTTGTTTCGTTGAGAACTTGTAATTTAGCTTGAGCAAATTGCTTGCTAAGAGATTCTATGACTTCTCCAGTTAAATCCTTTCCTAATTTAAAATTCGAAATTAGAGCATTCGGCTTAATAGAAGGTTCAGCATGTATTTTAACTGCTTTATCTTTGGTCAAATGGGAGTTAGGAATAATTTCCCCAAGCTTAATGACCAGTTTGTCAATTGTTTTCTCAACACGAGTCAATTGTTGACCTAAAACTTGAGAATAGACATTAGCATAATTA
Source organism: Narthecium ossifragum (assembly GCA_963920575.1). NCBI lineage: Eukaryota > Viridiplantae > Streptophyta > Magnoliopsida > Dioscoreales > Nartheciaceae > Narthecium > Narthecium ossifragum. The sequence goes on from OY986969.1 coordinate 810,700, forward strand.
TTTTGTTTAAATATTTTATTAAGCTCTTTAATCGTTTCATTTATGGTGTTTACAGGTTTAATAAAAACAGTAGCTTCGAGATTAGAGGTAGAAATCCCCTCTAATTTAAGGGGTTCAGTAGGGGGTACAAAGATCTCTTTTGCACACCTTCTACTGTTTTTCAACTCTTAAAATATTCTTCAATAACATTTATTCTGGCAGTAGGATCGTTTTCCTCAGCAACTTCTCCAGAATTATGTTTTTCAGCAATTTGATCAATAATTTCATTAATCTCAGATTCTTTTTCATTAGCATAGTGATTAGAAAACCAAAAGACAAAAAACTGGATCTTGTTTTTAGCTTCTAATTCACTATAATATAATTCTTTATAAGTCTTTCTTTGTTCCTCATTAAAGGTTGAGAAAAACCAATCGCGAAATTGTTTGTTATATAACTCTTGAAATTCCTTATTAAGGTACTTCCTGAGGGGACTATGAGGTCTGTAATCCACAACTGAAAGGTAATTTCGGAATCTGATTTAGATCCCTTCTCATAAATCCCATGCGGAATTTGAGACTCAGAAATTCTAATAGCCTGAACCGGAGTTCCATCTCTAGATACCGATTTTCTAGAAGAAGTAGTCACATCAGTGAATTTAATAGTCCTATTAGGATCAAAAGTTATGATAACTTCACTATCATCAGTTTGGGAAATATGGTAAATTTGTTGGTTAATAATTGGTCTAGGTGGGACCACATTAGCTATTAACCAATTATTAGGAAAATTAACTTCAGTCCATTTTATCTGTCTATTCGTAGCAATATGTGAAGACAGCAGATTCGTTTCTATTAAAACTGTTTTTCCTGGAGGTGTAAATTGTTTTGCTCTGGGAGCTAAGGTACTAAGAACCTTGTAATGAATTCTATAAACAATAGCTATAGTCTCGGATTGAGGTAAAAATTCATAACTATGAGTCTTAATATTAAGACTTACAGCTTCCAATATATTAGGATCAGTCAGAGACAGACTCAGGTTTGGGTAAACATTAAAGTATACAGGTCCATGACTGAGGCTGGTTTCCATTATTCCCATTAGGGATTGAGGCCAATTAAGACAACGAGCATCTCTTAAACAAGAGAGAATAGAGGCATTTAATCCTTGCAAAGTTAGTGGTTTATAGGCCACCTGAATCAAGCCTATATGAACGTAATTATATTTATCCGTATAAGGTTCTAAGTCTTCTTCTGAAAGAAGCTTAAGAGTTTGATCTTCTTGATCTACGGTTACTGTCTTTTCAACAGTTTTAATTGCTATCATAGACTTCAGATCTAAGAAGCCAATTTTGTAGATTTTTTTATTAGGAACATCAGGGATCGCCCAGTTATTTAGGGCTTCTAATTCTGAAGGAAATTCTGCCAATTGGGCATTTTTTAATTTCTTATCTTTTCGTGAATTAATTTTCCGGATAGCAGTCGATGCCATGGTTCATCGAGGTATGTAGACTTAATCAAAGAAAGATGAAAAGGGACGAAGAAGGGTTGCATGTTTCTTACTTACGAAGAGTTCGATCTAGTTAAGCTTAAGTTTTCTGCTCGTCTGCCAACGAATCACACACACATATACATATACATATATAATACTATATATATAGTATTATACATCTATGTATATACACACACACATATACATATACATATATAATACTATATATATAGTATATATAGTATTATATATATGTATATACTATATATATAGTATTATATATATTTATATATATATATATAATATATATATAGTATTATGTGTGTGTGTATATATACATAAATATAATATAGATATTATATAATATTATATAGATATATTGAAAGTCATTAAAAAATGATTGAAATTTTAAATTTTAAAGTTTTTAAGTGATATAGGGAATCAATATAGGGAACATGTTGGTTGAACAAGCCAAAAAGTGATTCCTTATATTAGTGAATGACATAAAATCACTTTAAAGTAGGGATATGGATAGAAAAGCTTTTGGGAATGCTCTTACAAGTCGTTTGGTAAAAGAATAGGCTATTAGGATCAAGCGATTTTAGGGTCAGAAAAGTTGAGATAATGAGTGGGGATAGACCAAAATTTTTTTAATAAAAAAATAAAAATGAGAATACAATCAAGGTGGAGTTAAATGTGGATATGATAAATGATATCCCCATTTTTTAGGATAGCCCACATTAACCCGCCTTATATTCATTTTGCTAACCCTATATTATGTTTGGGGATGATATGGGGATAATGTGAAACCAAACATAGACGTAAGGTTTCAAGCGGGGGTTAGGGGTAAGAAAAAATGAGGTTAGGGGTAAGAAAAGGTGGGGTTAAAGAATGAGAGTAGGGCTTGTTTGGTTGCTCAGGATTTGGTGCAGTGGAGTCACTCTTTGGAGTGCAGATTTTTGCAAAGTGAAGTTCTGTGAAGTGGCATGTGAGTTTTTGTTATTTGATTGGTGCTGGAGTGGTCCTTAAAGTCACAGTTTAAGCTCACAACACAGCCTATTCCAGCGGGATCAAGGACGCTCGCATGAGATGAGAGGAACTTTGGACCCAAAATCGGCCGGAGAACCCAAGATTCAAAAGCCGAGGGAGAAAGGGGGGCGAAGAACCCTAGCCCGATGACTTTCAAAGTCACAGGACTGGTATCGATTGAGTGGGGGAGTAAGTGAGCATTAATTCAGTCACGTCCCACCCCACTCAGCCGACTCTGGCCCTTTTTTAGCCAAAGTCAAATGACTAACTGGAGGCCTTTTCAGGAGTTCCGTCCCCCCACTCCCTCCAGTTAACGGTCCAACCAAATAGCATGAAATGAAAGGAGTGTTGCTAGTCCACCCACTCCAGCCTCCACTCATGGCAACCAGACATGCTCTAAGAAAAAGTGGAGAGGAATGAGGTAGGTGGAATAGTGGTGACCCTCATTATCTCTACTTTGATGTTTGGATAAAAAGTGAGAATAAACGAGATAAATGGAGGGTTATCCCCCTTATCCCTCAACTAAACGAGGGTTGAAGTGGTAGAGGGTTTCAACCTTCTTCATATGAAACTGAAGAGCTACTCCGTTGACTTTCTAAGTTAAATTACACTTTAAAATCATATAGTTTCAGGATCTATCATTTTAATACCCTCAACTTTATAGATTACAAAAAATGTACTCCTAATTTTTCAAACTATGCAGTTTAGTTTGGACCGTCATACGACATTAGCTAGTCTCATGAAAAATCGGTCACGTGATTTCACCCCTTTCCGTTCTCTCCATTTCCGGGCGACGCACTCACCCTCGTCGGAGCCCCTTCATCTTTGGAATCCATCACCGCCGACAACCTCTCATCTCCACTCTCCTCCCTTCCCGTCACCCCCTCCCTTAATTCTCATCCTTGCCACACCCATGAACTCAATGCCAGACACCGCGGCTCATCTCTCATGCGATTCTCCTCACCCACGTTCGCGATTCCCCATAGCCGACACCAATCATCGCCGACCAACCTCGCCTTGTTGCTCACCTCCTTCCTCCCTTTTGCGACCCTCCGCCTCCTCTTCTCTTTCCCTCTCCGATCTCCTTCACCCCTAACCCCTCCTCCTCTGACACCAACGAACCCATCCAAGGCCGCCGATCGGATCTCGTCGTCCTCGCCTCCCCACTCCTATGTAACACCTCAATTTAGGATTGGAGACCTCTCCGAGGATTCCTACCATGGTCCCAGCTTCGATTCAATGCCGATCAAGAACCCCACAACGCCACCACGCTGCCATCCTCGGATCCGCCAACTATAGGGGTTGATCTCACAATCAAACATTACAGGAGTACTCCCCTGTGTCATGTGACTCCTACCCCATCAACGCCATCCTCCGATGATGAAGTTTCACCGTTGATCCATCGCCTCGCCGGTAGCTTCTCAACCGTCCGATCACAACCATCACCTGATTCATTGAACACCATCACAGTCTTTTAATCTTGATTAACGAATCCGCGAGAAACATGTAAAAACCGATCATGTGCTTGCCGTGAGGGCACCCTAACGCTGTCCAGAGCTCAAGACTAAATTGAGTGGTTTAAAAAGTTAAAAGGTACATTTATGTAAATTTTAAAATTAAGGGCACTAAAATGATAAAACCTTAGACTACAAACTACATGATACTAAAGTGTAATTTGGGCTACTTTCTAAGACGTCAACACAGGTGATTCAAAATGGTTCTCCAAGTTTTTAAAGCAAATTTTCTTTTAGCTGATGATGGAAGACATGCTATACAAAATATGGATGATCTGGGCATCTAGGTTTTTTAGCTCATGTAAAGACATGCTATACAAACGGAAATTTGGGGCATTCGGACAATTGAACCATCAGCCTAAGCCTCATATCCAAAACCTTCGAGCCAGCAGCTCAAGGGAAAATAGTATGGACCTCTCCATAACGAAACATGAGAATGTGCATGAACAAGACTTGTCCTACGTTTGCTGGTGGCCACCATGTTTCCTGCAGGCTGCGGCAACTGATCAGCCTATTCTGGTCAGCACAGCATTCCATTGGCATAACTAATCGCAGAGTTACAATCTGATTCCTACAATCGGCTGGATCATCACCATTTATTGCGCTCCTCTAGGTGCCTCCTTAATATCCATTAGTTCAGCCATAACTACTGAGCAAGCCCTTGTATGGCCTGACCATTCCTGTAGTTTCTGTCTGTCAGCGGCAAAACAACAAGCATCTAAATCCACAAGCGATATGTAGCATCAGCCTTAATGTAGCACATATATTTTACAGCCGAATTATATGATATGCAGCTGATTTAACCTGCTAATGATCATATGCCAACCAAAATAGTGAACAAAGTAATCAGAGACAAATGGTCAAGAGTCTAGTGTACAATTCTGCATCAGATAACTTAATCAACATTGCTAAATTCTTGCCTAAAACATCACATCAAACTTTTGAAATCTAAAGAACAAGGTATTAACAGAGGCCATTTACCAACTTCAATTCTTAGGGCTTAAACAGTGAGTAAACAATTTTCTTAAGATCTCTTACATCTGTTGAGCCTTGAAAATATTTTTTCAGCATCATCTCAAAACTTAGGGTAACTCCTATACCTAAAAGTGCTCCTTTAATGTTGAGTTACAATGATTGGAGTTTATATTGTTCTAAAGATGCCTCAAACTGCTGTTTCATTGACTCAAAAGGGAACAATAAAGGTTTTGTGAAAGCAGTAGATGATTATAAGACTACCTTTATATTACGCCACAAAACCAGAGCATCCTCCCATCAAGTGCGAATTTCTTCATCATCCTTTTTAGAAGAACGCTTCCTTTTCCTACCAGATGGTGGCTCTTTTCCTTTCAGTTCGTTGGAGAAGGACCTCAGCAAAGTCATAACATGTTCATTCCTATGTGCTGAAAAGAAAAAGTAAAGAATCATGCTTTTGGCACTTAATATGGTTAAAAGGTCTCTATCCATCTATCAAACTGTCAATGTATCAATAGAGAATTTGATAACGGAATAGAATTAACTTTTAACACCCAGTACTGCAGTTAGTACTAACTCTGCCAGATAATTAAGACAGAGAAGTAGCTAATATATCAAACTTTTTGATAATTCAATCACATACAAAAGAGACGAGAATAGTTCAAAGTGATATGGAAGAATACCAGATAATATAACATCTTCCATATTAACAGATTTGCGACCAGCATGCTGTGCAAACAGCTCCACATCCCTTGCTAATTGCTCTGCTTTTCAGATAATAAGAAGCAAAATGAGTTTGTTTTTTCCTCTCTGCTGACAATTTTGCAAAAAGAAATGCTCAGCAGGAATATGCAATGCAACTTATGCATTCCTACGTAGCAATAGTAGGTTCAGAGGATGCAATAAACAAGCAAGATTTTGGTGTTCTGTAACTGAAGCATGAATCTTTGCTCAATGGAGGCTTCATAACTTGGCAATAAGGCACAATATTGTGTGCTCAAAATATTCAGTAGCAAGATTACATAGATGCCCTAGGGAAGATAGATATGAGAATGCCAGGGTGCAGGAAGGGAAGTCAAATCATATATGATCCGGAGAAGTCATAGTAGCAAAGGAGGAAGGATTTGGTCCAAATATCTACCAAACAACACATCAAAAGGCCAGAACCGAATAGCTGGAATGATGGCTAATGATGTTACAACTACCATTATTTCTATATATTTGTACAGGACTAAAGTAATCGCGTTCATGGTCATCTTACCACTGTCAACTACTGTCAGTGTGTTAGATTGCCAATATCATACTATCACATTTCAATTAGGCTTGGGGTAGAAAAGAAACTTAGAATACAATTGGTTCACACCTTCAAATCCAACCACAAAATATATAGTTCTATCACTCTTGAAATCTTAACGGAAAAATCAGTCAATCACTAAATACGACAATCTACAAATTCATATTGATCTTCTATATCATAAACATGGTTTCTATGATATTGCCCACAAGAACAAGACGTTAACATAACTAGACTGCCACTGTAAAGAAACTTCAGAATTCCCCAAATCTGAATTCGGCTGTATCCTTGGCGTTGAAATTTACATGAAGTATAGGCATGACAGGTGCCGCATATACTATCATCTAATTTTTAAATCTACCACTCTACTTGGCGATGCTTTATCTAAATATTTGCGCACTATAATATGATAAGTTACTTAGATTGATTTCAAGATTCTGACTACAATATCACATAAACTGCAAGGTAAATTACGCAGCTGATTGGCAGTCATTTATGCAGCTAATTTAGCAATAATATCTTCCTATCTCAAGATTAAAAGAACAAAGGGCAAACATTATAATAGAAATGAATAGAGAATAGAAGGTAACCCAGATGAGAAGTAAGGGTTTTAGGATATACCGGTCAACTTATAAGCCAGGTCGGCGATGCACGCCACCACGGGCTCCGCGACCTCCATTCCTTGCTTTTTAGCTGTCAAAAACGGGATCATAACTCGAAAATTAAGATAAAAAGGCCGAGAACACGAACAAAGAGCGGATAAATGGGGGAAAAGGATGGAGTTTCTAAACCCTCAGACTCGGCGATCGAGATCACTGAGAGTCGGAAGCGATCCCTTTGGATCTCAGCTCTCTCTTCCTCCGCCTCCTTCTCGCGATCGCCACCGCTGCTCTCCATCTCCCTCAGCGCCGGAGCTCGAAGAGCAACTAACAGTGAAATATTTCATTAGTGTGAGATTTTTGTGATTGGGCGGTCGTGATCCTGGATGCGTTCTAGACTCGTTGATCTGGACCGTCCATGGGATGGCGCCAATATGAAATTCCCATTTGTTTTAAAGAGGGTTTCAAAAGGGCAACTTTAGTTGTTGCACACCGGGTCGGATCATATATAGATCCGATATTTGATCCGATAAAATAGCGGAGTGGGAATCAACGTCCAGAAACGGTTGATATCGTAACTTCAACGATGAGATCTGAATGGCCAAAAAAAGGATCCGACGTCCTACTGGAGTCGGGTTACCGGATCCTTGAGCTCCATGGGACGTTTCTAGTCGGCGTTCCGCCTCCTTTTCCCGCCCTTTCGAGCAATGCACGACCACACGCGAGACTATACCACCTCCTAAGTCCTATCGATCCTCTTTCTCTCTCTAAATCTGGAGCCGATTCCACTGCTCAAAGCAAGGAGTGCATCTATCCTCCAAGGGTTCTCATGATTCTGATCGAAGCTGGTAAGATTCATTTCGATGATTCTAAGCTTTTCCTGATAGATTTAGACACGGATCTTTAGATTCCCTCGTGATAATTAGAAAATTTGGTAATTTGAAAAATTTTAGGCTAGAATTTACAAATTTTAAGCTGAGACTATAAAAGTAGTTGAATTAGCGTCCAGTGATTGGGAGATCTTATAGATCCGCCCAATCTGGGTTAATTGCAACCCAATTTTTAAAGTTTGGCATCAGATTTACCCAAAATCAGAGAACAATAGTTTTCCCTAATTTTGAGCTAAATTTTTAAAGTTCGAGATAAAATTATTTAAATGTACATATCTTTGAATTGCATCTTTAATGCTTAGTTCATGAGCACATTATGTGTTTGGATGCTAATTAATATGATATAACAAAGCTGACAAGACAAAACTTGTGCTGGGACATGGCAGAGGCCCAAATGGGTCTGTCCGTCCTGAGTCTCCTGACATACTGCCGATCACTGACCAGTATGCCTATATCGTGAAAGATTTTTTTTTTTTTTTTGATGAATTGAGCCGAAACGGCTGGGTTAACAACATCCTACTACATACCAGTATGCCTATATTGTGATAGATGATGGAGCAATATAGCACTCATATAGTGTTAAAGAAAGAAGATGCATTCTGAAGGTAGTTGGACTCTTAACGATATTTGTTGATATACGTGTATATACAGCTAAACCGTATTTGGAGCAATGTTATTTGATACACCATAAGAACAGTAGATACTCGGCATGGAATACTAACATGTTTCAAAATAGAATGCGATGCACTTGCTAAGGAGCTCGATTTTGGAACAGTGTTATTTGTTAGTATTTGGAACATTGTTGTTTTATACCATCAAGTTTTAGAATAGTATTTCGAATGATGTTATTTGATACTCCATGAGAATGTTAGACACTCAGCGTGGAATGCTATCGAGTTCAAAATAGTATGTGATGCACTTGCCAAGTGGAAAAGGTTTAGGTGAGAGTGGGGAAAAGAAGGGTTACCTATTGAAACCTATATTTTCTGCCTCTTCAACGGAGCTTGAGTTTATCAGGTGAGTAGGCATCCACATAGCATTCTTGTAGCTCTTTATTTCAAAGTTTTTTTTGGCAGTAAAGGACCTGGTAGGAAGGGCAGTAGGCACTCTAGAGTTCTGCAATTGGGTGGTTTGCAGCATTTCGCTTTTCCCTACTGACTGAACCAAGAGCAGCACAGCAAGCACTTTGGTTAGGAAACCAATTTGATCCATCTGCTCAAATAGGATGGTACCATGCACAAATGGGAATCCTTTTACATAGATGGTCCCTTAGGCTTGCTTGTGGCCCCTGTTCTCTTTTTCTTGCCATATTTTGATATCTGAGACCACTTCATCGTTGCTATCTTGCAAAATTCCAATGGAGATCATATGGTTCCTAGACTTCCTTCTATTAGTTTAACTTATGTCTTACTTTAGTAGTCCATGTTGTCATCCAACTTTACTTTCTAAAGAATGAAAACACTACATGGTCTTTTCAAATTATCAAAACCTTCAACAACAGGGAGGAAGAGTTGAGCTACCAGAACTCCCTAGATCATTCTTGTCTCAAATCCGTTGACGCAATACACTAATGCATGGGTGCAACATGCTACATGTTACGTGATAACAGCGAGGGTGTCACGGCAGACAGGGGTGTCCAAAAAGCCCAAATAGTCCGGCCCGGTACGGGTCCGACTCGAGCCCGCCAGGGCCATAGCCCGGTCCGGCCCGAGTGTTGGCCCTGCTGGACCGGGCTAATCCGGGTTCAGGGCCGGACCCGTGCCCATTAGTCTAAAATCCGGTCCGGCCCGGCCCAGTCCGGATTTTATAAAAAGATGAGCTCTGCTGCACAGTCACGGTGACCATTTGAAGTCACAGCCGGTCACATTGCTCGATGTGAAGCAATGTGAAGCAATGTGACTGTTTGATTTTGATCTCAAACGGATACAGGTGACCCTTTTGAGGGCGACCTGTGACACAGGTGACCCTCAAACCTTTTGAGGGTCACCTGTGTCCCTCAAACGGTCACCTGTGACCTCACCTGTGTCACAGGTGACCGTTGATAGGTCTCAAACGGTCACCTGACCGTTTAAGACCTATCAAACGGTCACATGTGACAACTTTTTTTTTTTTTTTTTTTTTTTAAGAGAACCGGACCGGGCCAATCGGGCTTAACCGGCCCGGTCCGGTCCAGTCCGGTCTCCAAGCCGGGCAGGGTCTTAACTGGGCCGGACTGGGTGGAAGAACTATTGGGCCCGGTACTGGCTCGCCCCGGATGGTTACAAGGGCCGGACCGGGTATTGCCTCCAACCCGGGCCGGCTCGGATGGACACCCCTAACGGCAGATGAGTGGCACCATGGAGCGATATGGAGTTACATGACTATGACGTAGTAAAGCTACATGACCGTGTTGCAATTCTGACACCTATGTCTCAAGCTATATGTACTCTTTGATTGGTGTTAATTTGCCAAGGGAGAATGCCCGATATCTGATGCTGATGATGGGCACATATACCTCCTCCACATGTGAGTACTGACTGGTTGTAGCTAGGAGGCGAACATTGGCTTGACTCAAGACTTTTGCAAGAGGCTGATGACCTTAGCCATCATTCTATTGCCTGGGCACACGAGGAAAAGGAGTTTTCATAGCGTTCTCAAAGGTGCCGTTTTTTCTACTTCGAAATTATGGAAGAGGCTCAGGCCTAGAGTCTTTGGACAATTCTTACCTATTCTTGTGATCAGGACAGGTATAGTCATAATCAACAATTATTTGTATATCTCTAGGAATAACTCTCCAGGAGTTTGTATCTTTTCTTCACTGAGAACAACGTTTATTAAATCCTTCTTTAAAGTACTTGTTTAAGATTTCATTTCCAATTTTCAATCTAATCAGCAGAAGTTGGAATTTGGAAATATACTTTTGACTAGCCTTCGTTTGTGCAGATGTCATATATTTTTTTCTGCCTTCACTTTGTCCTTTGAAAACCATTTCATAACTATCCCAACATCGTTTATTTTGAGTATGCCTCTCAACTGAGTTGGTTCGGAGAAAGAACAGCTGTTCACCGGAAGCATTGGCATGGCGTAGCCGGAAAAAGGCTGGCGAGTATTGGCGAAGCAGAGGATGGGATCGTGGGATGCATCAGACTAACACTAGGCGGCAACCGGGTCCTATTTTGCAGACTGATGGAGCTTGGCTCCATGGGACTACGGAGGCTGGTGTAGCAGTTATACGTGTGGAGGAAGGGAGGAATTCACCAGTATGGGTATTATCGGAGAGAGTCCTAGCCCATAGTAGTGGCGAGGCAGAGTTGCTTGCAATCCGGTGAGCCTTAGAGGAGGCGGTAGCACGGGGAATTAGTGATGTTATCATCGAGTTTGATTCGAGGAGTATAATGAATTCTATTAATGGGAGAGAGGTTTGCCAACCATAGATGGAAAACATCATGCGGAAAGTTTGGAGCTTGGCTGCTCTTCTGGGTGGAGTCATCTTTATGTTTATACCACAAGGCGAACGCGGAGGCAGATGACCTTGCGCGGCAAGCTAGACGAGGGATACCCCATGTTGGGACCTCGTAATTGTGTAACTTGTGTGACTTGTTGTTTCACTTGGTTTTTTAGCTCAACTTAGCAAAAAAAAATAAAAATATCCGGAATCATTTACCAGTTGCATTCTTTAAGTGGTTATATTATATTCTTCACCTCCTTATGGCATGCAGATAGCATCAAGAAGGTCTTAATTGATTTGCAAGACCCTTAGTTTGACTGGCCCAGATACTTCTACTTCTACTGGAAGAACAACATTATTGGCTGAAAGATATCTAACTGGCCTTTGTACTTCTCGCAGATGAATGTCAAACAATAGTTACTTCTAATACTAGCCTTTTGTTACAGCTCTTGAGAATCACGCTATTATTATATTATTTGATATGTTATCCTTACATCTTTGTAGGGGTGAGCAAAACCGAATCGAATTTTTAGAACTGAACCGAACCGAACCGAACAATTCGGTTCGGTTTTTCGGTATATTCGATTCGGTTTGGTTTTTTTTTTGTCAAAAATTTGGTATTCGGTTCGGTTTCGGTTTTTATTTTTAAAATTCGGTAAATACCGAAATACCGAAATTTTTAAAATTATATATTTTATTTCGGTTCGGTTTTATATTGTAAGTAAAAAAATTACGAATTATTTCGGTTTGGTTCGGTTTTTACATGAATTCGGTTCGGTTCGGTTTTTAAATTAGTGTACCGAATTAATTCGGTTCGGTTCGGTTTTATGCACTAATTCGGTTCGGTTCGGTTTTTTAATCATGGTATTTCGGTATTTCGATATTCGGTACGGTATATACCGAATTCTCATCCCCTACATCTTTGTATGGTTTGACATCATTCTTCTTTAATATAAATTGGTATGGCCATACTTTAATTTCCTGAATTTTGCACTTTTGCACTTAGCTGCATGGAAAATTGGCAATAAACTTCGGGTCTATCTTATTATATTGTATTTTAGGGTTCACTTGATGAAGACTAATATTCAAGTTTTCCATGGTCCAGCAACCATAACAGACACAAGGTGGTCCACTTGCCATTCCAAGAATGTGATATTTCCCACATCTTTTTCATGCCAAATTCCTTTGCGGTAAAGCTCTTCAGTTTGCATCGTAGGAGAAATATCAGACATAATTGGACCTATTGCTAGCCTTCAAATGTGTGTTTTACTTTATTTCATTTGATCTGGGAGGATGCTATCTTTTTCAGGAGGCAAGAATGTTGCTTGTGTTCTTAGAACAAGGAAAACTTTGATAGCCAAATCTTCTGTTTACGGTGGCTGCTTTACGTTATCTCTCTAAAGTTTCCACTACTGAATGTTTCCATACTCTCATTTCTTTTAACCCTTGCCATTTCTATTCTGGCAGAGATCAGGTTAATGCAATAAGCATGAACTTTCCAAAGAACTAATGGGGACACCCACATACTAGTGGTAGAAGGCTTGACCTTTGAGCCTTTTCTTGCATTTTATATCTTAATCACCCAAAAGTGTTGATTCTAATCTTTACCACTTTAATGTCTCTTTTTTGTCAGTCACTTGGAAGGATGCAAACCCAACCAGCGGAAAACAAGGAGGGGATCCTCTCCCACAAAGGTATGGTGCTTTCAGCACTGAACCAAATTGGCCATTCTACTTTTTAATTTGAATATCTAAAAGCTGATGGATATGGTTCTCTCTGCCTCAACTAAGTACATACACATGTTATACTAACTAGTAATTAAGCTCCTTGATATCCATGGCACCAAATCTTATTCCACCATATCTTATCTGCTTTACTACCATGGGGTTGGATGGCTCTAATCTGCCCTCCCTGTAAAAGGTCATCACTGCATCCACCAAGATAATAGCTATGGTTTTAGCGAGACCCACAGCTATCATTCATAGCAAACATAAGTTCTCCCCTTAAACACTATTTTAATACAGCCTATTAGGAGACTTGACAGTTGACTACCCACATTGCTAGCAATGATGTAAGATTTGGTTAACATGGTGACATATACTTGCAATCCGGCCGCCTTTAGATAGAATTAAGACACTTTCATGCTACACTTTGAGATCTTGAGGCATTATGCCCATATTTCTTTTACACCTCCACACTAGCAAAACATTATTGTTGAACAACCAGGTTGAAATGTACTACCAAGATCTTGAGGCATAAAAGCCTTCAGATAATTTTGAGTAAGATGGTATGTGCTACCAAAAGGCAAACTCTTTCATATGAAAAGTATTTCCAATTAGGGTATTTGGCAGCCTTGGAATTAGTGGCTTAATACACTTTAAGCTCTTTTAGTATCTTTAGTCTAGATTAGAGTTTGACACAAAGGTTTTTTTGTGATTAGTTAGTACACTTTAGTTTAGGTGTAGAACCTGATTTTTTTTCATTTCTCCAACTAGAAAAATTGGCAATTGAACCTGATTTGGCCATCCCAAAAAGAAAATTTACCTAAAAATAAGTAGTCCCAATAACTTGTTTGGATGTAAAAGCCAACCCCCCTTTTATCTTTTGAGCATTGACTTTTGACTCTTATTTTCCCTGAATATTTCTACCTAAATCTATATTTTAACCTAAATGTCACTTGCATCAATTCTGGATTCCCTCATGTAAGTGGATGTTAGACGGCCAAGATCCAACTCGTGGGCCCCAGTGTCCATTAAAAGAAATGCAAACGTCATCTCCCGATCTAATCACCAGACTCCGGTCGCCGCCTCAAGCTCCTCGCCGCCGGCGCCGCCCATCTCCGACCTCATCCCGAACCCAAACCCATCGTACAAGTCATCCTCGAACCCCACATCCCACCAAACCCCTCCATCCCCGTCTCCGCCACCTCCACAACGGCCACCTCCTCCCCGCCGGTGGTGGGAGCCTGAGCTCATCATTCGACGCCTCGAACAAAAACCCCAGATCCGGCTGTTGCCGCTCCTCCATCCGCGGATCCGTTGCTTCCACAGCCGGGATACCCTTTATCTCCTCCTCGAAGCTCCTCATCACGTCCGCCAAGTCCTGGATCTCGGGATCCCCGTCCAGCATGAAGTCAACCGCACAGATACGCTTCGCCGACTCCACCGCCGCCGGCGACGCCTTGGCCCCGCCATCCTCCACCTCCTGGTTGCATGTCTTAACCGATTTCTGACAACCAATCATATTTATCTTTGCTTGCATGTCTTTAGAGGATGATTTACCCGTACTTATGATTTCTAAGTATAGTCATCAGAACTTGAGCTCTTTCGCGTTCTAGAGTGGTCGTTGCGGGTGCTGGGGTGCCCCGCGCCCGGGCGCGGACGAGGCCATTTACACGACGCGAGGTGGATGGGCCTGGGGAGGATATTGTTCATTTCCATGGACGATTGAAGCGCGTTTGAATGACACCATGGAATCATTCGATTGGAGCCAATAAGACTTATTAAGTCCATCTTCAATTATGAGTCTATTCCACTTTGGAACACGAGAACTAATAGCTGTACAATGTTCCCCTTCCATTTGGGGAGTATTATTAACACTCTTTTCAACCGGTAGCTAATCTAAACAAGCAACAAATCAATCGACTTCCACCAATAGCTTAGTTACTTCGCCGGAAAGCAGGACAACAAGCTGATGGGCTGAAGAATCAAAGATGGACAATGTCCACTGCTTCGTCTGATGATGCTTCTTCAACACAGTCATGTTAAGAATTCGACGGGGATGCAATCAAGATGGGAAAGCAATAAAATAGAACAATGAAAAGAGACACCATAATTTAACGTGAAAAACCTTCCGGTAAATTACCGCAAAGGAAAAATCACGGGTAGAGATAAAACTTTAATATGTAGGAGATTTATAAGACTTGATCTCTCAACTCTCACATATAAATCTCTCTCAACCCTCCCATATACATTCACTCTAGAATGCCCAACTTTCTATCAAGCCCTCCAGACCTCTCTCTTTAGGGTTTCTGATATCAAGCATACTGATTAGGGTTACATCCCAACCCTATTTATATCCACTAATTAACCCATACTCGGATTAATCTGGACCCTTGATTTTAACCAGGATGCCGTAAAGGATCGATCCTTTCATTGAAGAAGATCTTCTTGAGTGAAAGGATCGATCTTTTCATTCCGTAGAATTGACTGCCCCGATGATGATCGATCCTCTTGAGAATGAGGATTGATCATCCACAAACATGCTCTCTGTCATGAGATCCGGACTGAAGGAATCGATCCTTATAGTGCATAGGATCAATCCTTTCCAACACAACTCTCTGTCAAGAAATCCGGACCGAGAGGATCAATCCTTTTCAAGCAAAGGATCGATCCTTTGTCTTCCTGCAGCTTTGTTTGTCCAACACCGTGTGCCCTCGTCGCTTCTCGTTGATGTCTCTCATAGGGAGGGATTTCCCAACAAGTCATACCATAAACGACCAACATGACGATGGCCCAAATAGCAATGTCCATGGCTA
The DNA here is from genome assembly GCA_963920575.1 of Narthecium ossifragum. Lineage (NCBI taxonomy): Eukaryota > Viridiplantae > Streptophyta > Magnoliopsida > Dioscoreales > Nartheciaceae > Narthecium > Narthecium ossifragum. Next base: position 826,423 of record OY986969.1, read on the forward strand.
GCGAGGTCTTATAGATGGAGGTGAGCAAGAGGCTGGAGTAGGCCGCCACGAACGAGAACCGCACCAAGCGCGACTTCACCGACACCCCGCAGAGGAGAAACAGTGTGAGAAGCATGGAGGTGCCGAACCCGACCCACGCCCAGGCCATGAACAGCCAGTAACGCCTGTGGTGCTTGTCGCGCATGATGGGCGCCTCGGCTTCGTGCCTGTTCGAATCGTCTTGCCATAAACCACCCGGCCGTTGGCAGCTTATCTGGTATGAGAGCGCGGTGATCAGCATCCGCCACCACTAGCAGCGTGTCTTTTTTGTTTGCCGCGGCGATGAGATCGGGGGAGATGACATTTGTTTTAATGGACACCGGGGCCCACGAGTTGGATCTTGGCCGTCTATTTGAATGGACGGACAAGATCCACTTACATGAGGGCCTCAAGTAATGTAATAACTACATTACTTGACGCCCCCGAATCCATCAATTCTTGCAATCCATTTCATGTTGACATCATTGATATGGAGACAGAATTGTGATTAGGGCAAATAAAAAGCTAAAATCTTCTACTTAATCTCTCTGTCTCAAAAGGGAGGCTAAATGGACCCTTGTGGAAGGGATGAAACTGAATGCCATGAGTGTCGATAAGGCACCACCTCACACTTCAATTGTTCTCATTGGTCCCTTGAAAGGAGGGGGGGTCCTCCATGAAATCGACTAAGATAGCAACATATAATGATATATAAATTGGACCCAATTAGCCTATTGGGTCATCTAACTCCACGTTTCGACTCGAGATGGCTCGATCCAAAATCCAATGGGCCAAAGGCATCTATTTGGGCCCCCCACCACCCGTCCCTTAGAAGGTTGTGAGCATTGTGACCACCCTATCTAGTGAGTAGTGACCTTTTCGATCACTTCATTCAGACATATATATGCTTCCTAACCCACTTAATTAGCCCTTCCAATTGGCTAAGAGACGTTTGGGAACTGGTGTCAATGCTCATTATGCTTGAAAGGGATCCCCCCTAATTGATAGACCTGGTCAAAGTAGTTGAACTCGGAGATGATTTATTAGTAGAGTTCTCTAGCTAATTCTCCATCATTTTTCATGCATGAATTTTCCACTTAGGACTGCTTGGGCACTCCCAATTTTTCCTTTTAAAAAAATAATACAAATAATGCTTGAGACTTTTATACTTATTTGGGTCTCTCAAATCTTAGTCAAACAAGATCACTCTGCTATGATGCTTTGCTAATTACCAATTTTGCCTCAAACACTAGTAGGAAAGTATCATTAGGCAGAGATCTATGAGAGCTGAGTCTAATATTTTTTAGGGTTATTTGCATATATCCCCGAAAAAGGTTTATTTTACATATACCCCTCTAAAAAAACAAAATTTGCATCAGAAACCTTGAAAAACTTAATTATTTGCATATAGCCCCTCGGGTTAATTGGGAATGGAATATTTGGTGCGCAAGCTAACGGAGGCTAACGGTGGAAGCTGAAATTACTAAAATACCCTTACCCCCTACCCCTATATATGCTTCCTACTCCCTCCTCCGACCCGACGATTGTTGGGGCACGGGCTTCAAATCCTCTGATGACATATCTCCTCATCCTCCGACGACCTAGCTATCTGCTCATCGGCAGCAAACTTCTCCCAATTTCTCTCTATTTCTCTTGATTTCTGCCAATTTCCATCTTCTATAGATCGATTTCCTCGTCAATTTAACCATGAAGAAGTCTCTATCTTCTTCCTCCACCTTAGGTTCGCACAATACACCCTATATGACTTGTTGTTGCCATGAATCCTGCTTCATCTGGCAATCCAATCGCACCAACAACAAAGGTAGAAAGTTTCTGGACTGTTCCAGATATAAGGTATTAATCTCATTGTTTTTTTTTTACATTTCGAAAGGTTGAACTCCACTTCATCTTTTACCCTAGTCTTATTTTCTCAGAGCATGGATGATGCTAGTTGCCATCCAAGCCCATGCAGTAGCTCTAAAAACCCTTGCCCCAACAATCGTCGGGTAGGAGGAGGGAGAAGGAAGCATATACAGGGGTAGGGGTAAGGGTATTTTAGTAATTTCAGCTTCCACCATTAGCCTCCGTTAGCTTGCGCATCGAATATTCCATTCCCAATTAACCCGAGGGGTTATATGCAAATAATCAAGATTTTCAAGGTTTCTGATGCAAATTTTGTTTTTTTAAGGGGGTATATGTAAAATAAACCTTTTTCAGGGGGGTATATGCAAATAACCCTATTTTTTATCACCAAGAGGCTTTTCAGAGTTGAGCCTATTATTTATATCATAAGGAGGTTGTCCTGTATAATATCACTACAAACATGTGACATGAAAGTTAAAAGAAAACAGCATAGAAAGTTAAAAAATGGAGAGAGAACATCTAAAAATGGTTACACTGGTAAGGGAATAGGCAAATGGATTGGTTTGGGTCATATTTATTAAAGATCTTTTATAATACATACATATATTAGGGCAATTGAGTCCCTAGATATATTATGGGTGGATTCTGGTCGGGAAATTTTAAATACACTACAATTATTGTTAAATGCACCACACTAAATATCCATCCTGTGGTAATTAGCCCTCGGACTCAATTCATCAATATATATATATATATATATATATATATATATATATATATTCTGTGGTCAACCACAAAAAACCGTGGTATATTTTTATATGGAACCAGCCCTTCTGATTTTTTCAGCTAAACCTAGTAGGCATGTCCTAAATTGTTATCATAACTACTACTCTTCTCATCTTTTAAACATGGGCGTACTCAAGTCAGATTGCTTGTTGTAAGACATAAATCAGAAAGGGAATTTAATGTTTATTTGTAACTCCCGTTCTAGGTGTCAAAATGTTATGAGTTGGTCTAGATTTTTTGAATCTGACTTTAAACTTGTATTATGTTGTTAAGTTGCTTAAGTTCCCCACCTTCAAATTGACCCAATCCAATTAGGCAATTACACCCCTCAATATTATAGCAATACAAGTCACCTAATCACAAACGCCACACCATAATTTAATTAAAGGCTCTTCTATACCTATGAGTTCTTGGTCAAGATAGATAAGTCTCTCCCAAAAGCTTAGAACAAAGCTTTTTCTAAAATACCACAATCAACATAGAAGACAGTGCCATTAGGGGAAGAGAATAGAAGAGGGTGGTGGTGGTGCCTTATCACCCCTTGAAGAAGGAAAGGGATATCCCTCTATCCTTCCCTTATTTTAATCCCCACCCTAATCATACACACCCTTAATACCCATATAAATCTAAAAATATGCCCCAAATGATAGAATTTTATATGGATAGATAGGGATTAAATAGTAGATTAATTGTTCCACCCTACCCCTAATCAAGACCTCCTCTCTTTGGGCTCTCAACCCTTCTTTCTTCCCTTTTAATTCCCCTCCAACACCACCCTCCCCTTTGTTAAGGGCATGAGGCCGTTAAGTCGCCGTTAAGTTTTAGAGTTCTTTGGAGTTGGTATGGCTAACGCGGCGCAGACGGAGTTGGGGAACGGATGCGAGGTGGCCGGAGGGGGTGGCGCCGCCGCCGCCGGGGGTGGTGGTGGCGGAGGGGTGAGGGGGCCGAGGTTGCCGAGGTGGACGAGGCAGGAGATATTGGTGTTGATACAGGGGAAGAAGGTGGCGGAGGGGAGGAGGAGAGGGAGAGGGGCGGCGGCGGCCGGGGGGGGAGTGGTGGCGGCGGCGGCGGTGGAGCCGAAGTGGGCGGCGGTTGCGGCGTACTGCCAGCGGCACGGGGTGGAGAGGGGGGCGGTACAGTGCCGGAAGAGGTGGAGCAACCTGGCGGGGGACTATAAGAAGATAAAGGCGTGGGAGAGGGGTGGGAGAGGGGAAAAGGAATCGTTTTGGGCTATGAGGAATGATTTGAGAAGAGAGAGGAGGTTGCCGGGGTTCTTTGATAGAGAGGTGTATGATATACTAGATGGAGTGGTGGGGGTAGAGAGGCGAATGGAGGAGGAGGAGGTGGTCTTTGATAGTGGTAGAGGGGCTGGGGAGGATGGGTTGTTCTCGGAAGGGGAGGATGAAAAGGAAGACGAGGAGGAGGAGGAGGAGAAGGAGGAGACAGCGGCGGCGGTGGCGGCGGCGGTGGCGGCGGCGGCGGCGGAGCCCGTGGTGGTGATGCCGATATCTGGTAAGTGCTGGTTTCTCTATTGGTTTGTGTGGTAAAAGGTTTGAATTCTTGGATTGTTTACTTTGGCAACGATTTATGATTGCCTTTTGGACTTGAATGAGTTTTTTTTGATCGTTTATGAGGTAAAGATTTGATCTTTCTGATTTCAAGTTAACTTTGGATTGTTTCGTGGTGAGTAACTCGAAGATGTTAGTGTTTTTGCTGGGCATGACGTATTGAATGTTTGGTAGGGTTTTCTTGATTTATTTGTTTAACAAAATATTCGAACTTTTGTTGCTTTAACCGAGAAGGTTAGCCTGCCGAGTTTCTCAGTTTTTTCTTTGCTTTTTGGATGGAGGAAAAAATATTTTTGGAGTATTATTGGATACTTCTAATGATTTTAGTTGATTTATTGTTTGAATTTTTGGTTTTTGTTGCAGAAAAGAAGTATGAGCCGTTGCAGCAGGAGAACTTTGAACCAGGTATTGCTTTGTTAGCTGTAAACTTAGATTACTACCGCTGAATTGCCATCATATGCTTAGGAACATTGGAAGGTTTTCTGATGGTTTCTACTTCTTGACTAACGTTTGTTGGTCAATAGTAGGAAAGGCTTGTCTTTGACTTTAAGAATGAGAAAAGGCTTGGTACTTTGCAGCCTTGGAAATTATTGTGCTGGTTTCCGTGGGTTGACAAAATTATGGCAATCGCTTAATTTGAGTAATTTAATTATGTGTAAACATGTTTCAACTGGTCGAAAACTCATCCAATTTAAAATTTCTCTAGAGTATCTGGTATTTCCCTGATTGCAGTGATGTCCTTGGAATTGCATCTGCTCCTGATTGAGTTATCTTCGTACAAAATTTTCCCCTTAGAACTAGTTATCTTTCCTGATTCCTTCTGAATAGCAAATTACAATTGGAAAATTTCATTCAGGGGGCCGTGCCAATTCTTTGATTAGAAGTCCTTGGCTTCCATTACCGTTGCCATACTATTATATGAGATCTTTTTTGCTTCTGATAGTCTATGTAATTGGCTCTAGCTTTGGAAGAAGGTATGACAGATGACAAACAGCAAGCTGAGAACCCGGAGAAAGCTTCATCATCCCGGGAAGGACAGAAGCGGAGGCGGACATCGTCTCCTGATGAAACTGGAGACACCACTCTGCAGCATCAGCTGATAGAGGTTCTAGAGAGAAACAGTAGAATGCTGACAGCACAACTTGAAGCCCAGAACACAAATTGCCGATTGGATCGAGATCAAAGACAAGGCCATGCTGATAACCTGCTTGGCATTCTCGGCAAACTCGCAGATGCACTCGGAAGAATTGCTGACAAATTATAGGAAACTCTCGAGAAAGAAATATAGAAACGCTGTACAGATAAGTGCTTGGCTGCATGCAAGGTTCATAATAGCACATGAATTTTCTAGTTTCTAGTCACAAACCAAAATATGGTTTTCCATCTTTGTTTGGGGGATTGGTATAAAAGTTTTCCTTTTTTTGGTTTACTTCTTGTGGCTTATTGCCACAATAAAGGGTGAGAGTTCACACACCTAGGTAATTAAAGGGCAATGTAGAGTTCTATGCCACCTTGTTGCAGTTTGTTTTCAAGTACAAGTGCAGACTCATATTGTTTAGACTTGGTTTTCTTTCAATTTTTGACAGTGGAAAAATACTTCAGTTCTTCATGAACTTTGTCATGGCAAATTTGTATTATGGCGTGCAATTAGTTTTCTGTGATCATCAATCAGCTGATAGATCTTATGTGAACTCCCTTGAGATTTGCCCCTCTTTGGATTGGAAATTTGGAATAGGTATTGAAATACCGATCCATACGCCAACTCGTGGCGTGCACACAATATCACTTGGCCTCTGCCTGCATAAAACTATGCAAAAAATGAAGAAGAGTTCGTTATATTTGGAGATTAAAGATAAGTAGATAACCAGGACTCACTGGAAGAAAAAAAATTAGTATATTGACCAAACCTTATATAGCTCCTCCAGTAAGTTTGCTGAGCAATACAGATGGCATATAATATACAAATGGAATATCGACCAAAATATTATATTACTCATGGAAATAAACTTTCGATAGTGAGACTAAATACTGCGAAAGCAAATCGAATCTGGATTGATGTAAGTGGGTTTTCCCTTATCTAGTCTTATGGCTCAACTCATTAAAAAAAATAATCAAATATTTGACTAGAACTTTTATAGTATTGATCAAGTTTTATTACAATTATACTGAATTTTTCTGTTCCTAGATGTACTTAGGTCAAGGTCATATTTTCTGTTGATTACTCCCATATTTCTGTTTATGTCACATTACTAGAAAATTATAATCAGATATGATTTGAGGAATAAACTACAACACAAAAGGTATTTAAACATAAGGGATTGAGATATAAAGCGAAGTCACAGAAAAGCTTAATATGAAAGCAATATGAAGTTTATAAGCATCATTGCAGAGCTTTAAACAGGAAAATAGACTGATCTTTTTTAGAGTCTTCAGAGGACAACACTCTTTCTGTACATTAAAGCGTGCTCGCAATGCACTCATGGGCTGCTCATGCACACCTTTTCGATCTTCATCAACAGAAAGGTTCAAGCAGAATCATCTGATGGTAGCTTTGACCGGTATTTACGATCTACTTTCCTTGAGATGGTGCTCTTACTTGGCACCGATTTGTCTTCCATATGATCCTCTTCCATATAAGAAGCATCACTTTCATGGTCCTCCCCTGTGGAGCAAACAGATATCTTGGCAGTCTCCATGCAGGAGGCTTCCTGATTAACTCCAAAGCTATTTTCCACCGACATGGCATCTACTAACTTCTTCCGAGGAGTAAAAGTTACAGATTTTGGGCATTCCATACCGAACTCCGGCTGCAACTCCTCAGGATCTGATCTCTTCACCAAGTTACGAAAGTCTTCAAAAGCATGTCTGTTAGATATGTCATTAACCTCATCTGAAGAGTCAAGAGTATAGCGAGTATATCTAGAAGGATTCCTGATATAATCAGGCATTGCAGGCGACTCTTTGAGCAATGAAGACTCGGATGAGTCCACAGATTGAGGAACGGTTGGGTAGCCTTGTTGTTCCTCATACACCTCATCATGGACCTCTTTGCACTCAGCATCAAACCTAACATGCTTCTTTGGCTTCACATCTATATCATCCCGTTTTCGTTTTAAAATGGGCTTCAAGTTGATATCTTCAATGATCTTACTTCGTGAATTTCCAGTTGGCTCTTTGTCTTCACAAGAAGGATGAGGATGTAAATTTGCAAAAGTAGGAGGAGAAGGCCCATTTTCCATAACTTTCTTGTCTTCACTAAGCCTAGTACTTGCTGCAAAGTGATCTGCACGTGGATACCTATCGAAGTGCACTTCCTCAAGTGAGTCCTCCATTGAATCAGAAACTATGGCATCGTAGCTCAGACCGTAGCTCCGATTGTTGATGTCCCTCATGTACACACGTTCTCCAGCATGTTCCCTGCCATAAGCTGCTCTGTCATATTCATCCTCCTCATCCTGCATAACAATTCTGGTCAGAGAAATCCAGAATTTGAGAGGTAGGTGATCTCATACAGGTTCAAGCTATGGTATTTAGATTTCTATGTTGTGGGTTGAAAGGATAGGGGATAACAAAGTCACATGCATGCCAGGAAAGAAGAAATTTACGAAGATAGAAGAGATACCATGCTGAAGTATGATGATTAGATAAGAGCCAAAAAGGAGAGAGTTCCTAATCCAGATAAGCTCAACTACAGAGGTTCATTTCATTTTCGAACCATCAACTACCCCTCAAAGAAAGATTACCGAGCTTTGTCAAATCTTCTGGAGTCCGCTATAAAGAGTTCAAGCGGCACACAACACATAGGTTATTAGGCTAAATTTTTTTCACTATCCTATGTGCCCAAGCATGGGGCAGAAACCTAGTCATAAGGCTGGCGAGTGACATAGTTTGCTCCCTGCAACCACACTTACCATCTTACACACCTATATTCAGTCCAACAAGATCTTATAAAGACACTTGCTACAATGCTTTATCAATGGCATCTGAAGATGTGCATTTCTATTTTGAGCCTCTCACATCCTTCTCTCATCATTGTTTCTCAAATAATACCTAATATCCCATGGGGTCTTATGGCTCAACATATTGTGTCCTCAGAGATAGATTACTTCCATTAGATGGTCCCAGATCTTCCGATTATGGATGAGAACTCACATACCATTGAGCTCCTATCGCCTATTATATTTTTGTGAGCTCCAATCTAGAGATGAACCATTAGAATGTCTCACAACCGCATCAGCGACTAGATTACACACTCATGCCTACCAACAAGGAGCTTTATGCCATAACGCATATTGCATTCCTCATGACCCCCAGATTCTGGATAAACCAACTCACTGCCCCATCAAAAGCCTTAAAACTTTTATAAGGTCAGAAAGCAAAAAACTTTGGACACTGAATCTAACCCTAATTCTCATCTACACATCCCTCAATCCAAACCGAACCACTACCGTTCAATTCATAGTCAATTTAGTAAATAAATAAGCCACCTGAAAGATCTCAACCTATGATATTATGCTCCAAAACTAGAAGCTACAACCTTCAAATGAAAAATACCAACAAATATTCAAATTTGAAGGAAATGAACAGCCAAAAGAAAGTAAACCTCTTTATCGAGGGTGGGATCGAGCCCAACACCGGACCGTATCTCCCTCTCCTCCCCATCTCCATCATCTCCGCCCTCGCCTCTCTCCTCCTCCTCCTCCTCCTCCTCGTCAAGGTCATCAAGATCCGCCTCAAAATCACCCTTCCGGCGATCTCCAAAGCTATTCTTTCGCATCCTCTTCGCAAAGCAACCCCCTTCGGCGAAGGCTTCGGAGGTCGGCAGCTCCTCCCGGTCGGCATCGGCATCCGCCCCGCCCCTCTCGCGGCTCCATTGGTGGCGCTCAACCTCGCCGGGGGCCACCGACCAAGACGCCGTCGAGAAGCTGTTGTTAGGGACCGTCTCGAAGAGGCTCGATCCGAATAGCCGCTTCACCCTAACCTCGAAGCTCTCCTCCATTTTTCCACCCTCCATAGATCTCTCTCTCAATCGATCGCGATTCCCACCGTCCTTACGATATGAAACCTAATACCAGCCGCCTCGAAATCGCCGAGCCGGACCAATCCGAACCGGGCCAGCTTATCCACGGGCTAATGGGCCAGCCAGCCCGCAGTACGACTAATTCAGTAATTCTGGACATTTTTATTTTATTTTATTTTTATTTATTTGCTTAGTAATTAACAATACTAATAGTGACGATAATTCAATTTTTATAGTTAAAGGACAAATCATTTGAGACTAACTACTTGTTTCATTGCAAGAATTTAAAGGGGAAGTGTCTTTGGAATAGCCCATGGCCCATGGTCAGATTTTGGGAAATGAGGGAAGTCGCATCCAGACTTTTTGTAGAAGGTTTCCACTTTCTACTATAGCCACATTTTCTTCTCGCTTTTCAGTAAGCAACCCTTATTAGTCTTTGGTGTGCGTTTGATATGGGAATAACTTTATTTCGGTTAAGTAATAGTGATTATTTGAAGTAAAATAAAAATAAAAAAGAATAATAGGTGGAATGAGAATAACTTAATAATGATTATTTGTGGGTGTTTGAGGATGAATTGTGGAGTAAGATTTCCCTCATTAATCCAGAATAAAAGGTTATCCCCAAAGCTTAGAGGCAACTTCTCCACTTTCCAAAAAATAGGCCTTGTCATTTCAAACTCGAAAAAAAACAAAGATTTAAAAAAAGGCAACTAAATAACAAAAAAATGGGGGAAAAGGAATTAAAAGACAAATAAGTAATTAACCAAGCTGCTTTTCCCCGTTGCCTTTTACTTTATGACTCCATGGGCAAAACGAGGTGGAAATTTTCACCTTCGAAGAGATAAAAGAGTAAAGGAAATTATGGCCTCCAAGGTGGTGGTGGAGGAACTGCAGTATAGATAGGTGACACTCCGGCGAACATGGTGTTCTTGTCAATTCCGCCACCACCACTACTTGTCAGTGACACCAACGCCGCGACGAGCCCCGCGTTGGCTGCCAATGTCGGCTCTGTGTAACTCTGGTTGGTGCGCACATCCGAGAAGGCGTCGAGGTTGATAGGTCCCCCGACCATGGCACCGGTGATGATGTTAGGATTCGGGGAGCCAGCATCGCGCCATTTCCACCCACCGGTGCAGGAATACTTCACCCTGCCGGAGGGAATTGATGCGCCACGGTGGTGGACATGTCTTGGATAGTTCTTGCCATACCCCACAACATAGCTCATGTTCCTGGGATTAGCTCCTAGTATGTAGTTCACCTGCAAGGATTTCATGACCGTTATGGCAGTTGATTTTGCAAATGTGAATTCACCATTGTGCCCCTGGATTCGAAGGAGAGGAACTATGTGCCAAGCAGGGCAAGTTGGTCTTTTCGCGACTGATAGAGAAGCATGTTAGATAGTACTGGAGGAGAAGTTAGGCAACTACCTGAGAGGCGGCGAAGCTCCGAAGGTCATCTGAGGATATGTAATTAGGCCCGCAATACCATCCGGGAACATTGGAAGCATTCATGTAGTCGGCGTAGAGAGATGCGAGGAAGGCAGCATTTACTGCATACTGCAACGGTCGAGGCCTTCCATAATTTAGCTGAATCAATCCTCCTAATGTCATCATCCCAAGAAAGGAAAATTATATAGAAGTTATTTCTGCGCAAAAGGATCTAGTTCTCTGAAGTTTTATCAATTTAATACCTATTCACAAGCTCAAATTTATCATAAAGGTGTAATTTTGATTTTTGGAGAGAGTATTTTTGTTAAAAGATAGGAAGGTCAAGTGCATCACCTTTGGTCCATTTGAAGACCTTGTACCGGTGAAGATAGGAGCACATATTAAGATCCGTGACTCGGTGATAAGTAGCAAGCATGTCTTCATAAGGGTACCCTGGATTCAAGAATATCCTAAACCTCGTCAAGAGTAGCTCGGCCCCAGGAAGCTTGTTATCCCAGCTAAAGACACTCCAAAGATGTTTCGGAGAGAAGGCCTGTGTACCGTTAGGTATAAATTCTCCTGTTGCTGATAAGATGTAGCTATAATTTCCAGTAGCATAAAACATCCAGGATGCACCCCAGATGAGCTCATCCCAATAGCCTGTGGAGTTGTAGAATGGTTCTATCAAGGGGTTGCCAATAGAATAAGTTGTTTGCCGACTTGGATCGGTCGCAAACTTGTAAAGTGCTGTTCCACCATTGATGAGTTTCTTTGAGTATGAAGTTTCGTCACGGAATACAATAGATGCAGCAGCCAATGATGCTGCCATTTCACTCGCCAAATCAGCCGCGGATGGAGTTTGCAGCACCAATCGTGAGTAGTCCATGTCTTCTGGTCTTTGCCAACAGTAATGATCATCTGGACTGGTCGAACCTATTTGGCCCGAACCAACCTAAAAACACATATGAATGGCAAAGATATGTTGAATTGCTCTATAGCACATGAAAACATCAGATATGATACAAGACTACGAGCAGCAGGAGCTTGAATGTTCAAAGGGTACTGTATATGCGAAGGATTCAAGTAGCACATATATAGTGATAACAAAAATTGCTGTGTAGTAATCTACAACAAAATGTAGCTGGCAATTATAAGTGAGGAGATGAGGAGATTCCTCACGTCATTCAACATTTTCATTTGTGGATGCTGCAAGATTCTTCTAGACGACAATTTCACATAAAACTTAAGCATTAATAAAAAGTTCACATCCTATATGCTTCGGATTATTTTTTGTGGATACTACATTGTCATAAGTTCCTGAATAAAGCCTAGTCCTCTTAGATCCACACAGAAATAAAATATCACTTTTTTAGTACAAATAATCTGATAACATTCATTCCACCAGGCAACAAAAGCTTCGAGTTTTTACTTCTGCAAAATGCATGTTTCTGTAAATAAATAATTCTTGGTTCTCACAAATGGAAAACCAAACAATTAGATTGATCAAAACATAGTCATCTTAAAGAGAGCACTGCCACACTGGCTAAATAAGTTGCAGCACGATAATCACCAGCATATTTATTATGAACATTTCTCAAGCTAAGAGTTTAAAATCATGGTCATCGTTAAGTTGCCAATATGACGCATATGTCTGAAGAAACATACTTAAGATCCTTCGAACTATAATAAAAAAATGGCTTAGTTCACGCTAATAGATTCAACAGGAAAGCTAAAGCGTCAAAAAACTGGTAAATCAAAGCAGATTCCAAGGCATCATTTCCTAGTGTGCTTCCGCACGAACCAACAATTTTAACAGACCAGCAAGGAGAGTATCCAAGTCTGCAAATTAAATTGTCCAGTACGATAATTGAAACACTTGTTCCTAGAGATAGGCAAAAAACTAAAACCATCAGGACAAGTAATTTTTAGTGTGCCCAATTTTGTAGTCATGATGATTCACATAAATTTGAAGTTTTGACAGATACAGAACTGATGGGGCTAGGAGATTACAGGACGGAGTTCATGGTAGCAGCAAAAGAAATGTGAACCCTTTCCAGAGGTGTCCAGCATGTAATAATTTGGAATGCTTTTTCCCCGAAAAGCCCAATACGCAGAGGCTATTCTTAATGCAAGAGTTGTCTTCTAAACGATCAGAAAAGTATATGGGATGAAAAAAGGAACTCCATAGGAAAGTTGTTCTTGCGAATTGCGACTGAAAAGCATTGTCTTAACAAGCAGGGATTTTGCTTTCTGAATCCTATCCTTCCACAAGTTTCCTTAATCCAAACAATTTCCTGTGTAAATTTTACAAAGTAGAACTAGAATATTGGCTCCTGCAGAGTTTTTACTAACTTTGGTCTAAATTACCTTCGTTTGCAGATATTGGTACGATGAAATGTAATTGAACTATCATTGGACAATACATGTAAGAAAACTAAATCCTATGGTCGAAGTCAGCATTTCGTTTGAACCCTTAACAATTTTAGGAAATTAAATATCACTCAAAAGGTTTTATGTTAATTTTTAAACATAGACTCATCAACAGAATGACAGATAAAAACTTGTACTATAGATAGCAAGATTTGGTTTCTTCTCTTACCTGGCTAAAAATATGGTCAATGGTGGAGGCAGAAGAATTGAAGGTCAAGAGCAAATAGTCAGTACCCCATTTGATGATATCTCTAACATGGTCATATTCGCCAATTGCTTTATACTTGTGGCTGTATTCTATCACAGACCAACTTAAAAGTGTCATAGAAAAGGCCATTGGATAATGGAATTTGATGTTGTCCCCACTGTCATAGTACCCTCCTACTAGTCCACCCTTCACATGTGGTAAACCATCTGTTAGGCCAGAATTTCCACGCCACGGCACGCCATTGGTCTTTGGTAAATGACCAGCTGCTTGACAAAAAGAGAAAACAGTCAAGCCTGTGTCATCTTACATATCCCTGGTTAATAAGATAATGAAAAGAATGAGTTATATGGTTGCTTTACTACAATTAAACAGCACTAATTGTTTTTAATCTTTTATTGATTACCCAACTCACTAGCAATTTCATTAATGACTCCGTACAATGTGCTTGACTAAACCAGAAAATAAAAAAATATGTTATAAAAATAAGCCAAAAAACAATGATGAAACTTAGCCAACCGAAGGATAAAACTGAGAAAATCGACTCATTTAGGTTTAAAGGAAAGTTATGAGAGAAACCTTACAGACAGTTGAAGTGAATATCTGGCAACACCATGAATTTTGACACATAACCTATCTTTTATTTTAATATTTCTTAATGTTTCTGACATAAATCACTAAACTGAAAGGAAAACGCATCTTCTTGGTTAAAGTAAAGGGAAAAAACCTAACATTTTTGTGCATTGAAGAACAGAAGGGCCTTATTGAGAGCAACAGCGTACTCGTCTGGTGGAGACACTCGAGCCTTGTGCTTTGGCAGTGATTTAATAACGATGGTAGGAATACCAATGACAATAATCCCAATCAAAATGGCCAATGCCACCCACTTAATAAGCTTCTCCTTGCAAAGGATGCACCCCAAGTCCACATACTTCTCCTTCTTAGTGTCCTGATGGCAAAGCAGCCAGCCCTGCCGCGTCTCGTCCAGCTGATGCCGCAAATAGGCTCCCCTATCCATGTCCATGATCTGGCTCCGCTCGTCGTCAGTTGGCGACTCCACATTGATCTCAAAAGAGCCACCCCAATGGTTGGCATGGTGCATCTTGGTGAAGTTTGAAGATTTACCACGATTGACGAATCAGATGGGCTTTCTTCATAAAGGACAATCACCTAGGTGGATCTCTGCAGTAATAACCTTGATGAAAAATAATTAGGAAAACTGAAACACTATGTGAAAAAAATGCCATTTTGGAACCAGTACGAGATATTTCATACTCATTCAATCCGTCAAAGATCTAATCCAAAAAGACCTCTTATTTAGAAATGAAACCGTTCCAAAGCAAGTATTTCCTAACAATTCCAATCTTTTCTTGATGCAAAACGAGTTCATGAAGGATGCAAACAGAGAACACCCAGAACACAAATCCACCAGTTTAAATATAAGATCTCATTCAATCATAAAGAGCCAAACAATGGAGATGGAGTGCATAAACCATGAAGAGGCAGTCGTCTTCACTTATCGAGTAATCGAGTGAAAATTGGAAACCTTCAAGCTTCCTCTTCCAATCAAAATTAGGGTCTTTCTTCCATCTACCAAAATCCGCCCATGGTGCAACACGATTCGCATCAGTGTAATCATGGAACACGTTACCCAGTGGCGATCTCATCGAAATAACCACGAGAACACATCAAACGGGAGCCTAAAAGGGACGAATGGATCAGATACGAAATTACCTGCGCTTCTAGATCAAGATCAAAAACCCTCCAAGAAAAATCTTGGATCGTGACTCCACCTCTCCTTCCACATACATGAGGTGTCCATTGATGGCGTTCTACAGTCTCCGAGGCTTTGAGGAGTGGGATGAGAGATGGCGGCGATGGGCTGGGTGGCAATGGTTCCAAGCTGGATGGATGCTTCTTTTGGAAATCCATCGTATTTGGAAAGTTCGAGGGTTCCATGCTCTCATTCACTCACACATGAAACGAGGTGATGTATGCATGGTGGCTGTTCGGAATGTAACAATCACGATACCCCTGGAATTAATTGATTATTGTGACATGCCGGGGCGGCAATTCGGGACCCGTGAACCCGATTCGACCCGAACTGATTCGAAATAAACGAGTTTGAATTTAGTATTATCAGGTTCGGATCATAAACGGATCGATCCGTTTATGACCCGTGAATAAATGGGTCGGGTCGGGTCGACTCGCGGGTTAGGCGGGTCGACCCGTTTAACCCGTTTAATTTTAATATCACTTAAACTTTTAGAGCTAATTTGAACGTGATCTCATCTCATCAATAAAAATTAAAAGAAGTTGTAATTTTATTGTTTAGGTTGGATGGTTTGGATGTAATTGAAACAAGTTATAATTTTATTGCTCAATAATTTTATTAATTAATTGATAATTTGTTGCTTGGTGGTTGTTAAATGGGTCAGATTGTTGTTAAACGGGTCGACCCGACCCGACCCGTTTCGGGTTTGGGTTGATAAAACCTGACCCGTTTAATAAACGGGTCAGGTTTAGGTTTGCCTTTATTAAACGGGTCAATACTCGACCCGACCCGAACCCGACCCGCGAACCCGAATTGCCACCCCTACATGCCAATGAAACGTGTTCATGGTCCAAACCAAGGTATATTACACGGCGTCAAATCGGTAGTTGAATACCGATTAATTGATCTATCGATGGATTAGATTGATTGTCGGTAGTTGGATACTGATCAATTAATCTACTGATGGACTAGATCAATCCATCGGTATCTTGAGTGCTGATTTGTGTACATGCTAACGTGGCATGTGCATTACACATGCATGAATCGGTAGTGTTTTTCATGTAATCTATCTATGGATTGAATTATTCATCTAGTCCATCGGTAGTGAGATACCGATGGACTCTATCAACCAATGGGTACCTCACTACCGCTACAATTCAATCGGTAGGGAGCTACCGATTGGTCTACCAATGGACTAGATGGAACAATCGATAGTGGATTATCGATTCGGTGACACATGAACATGTTCATGTACACAAAACTTTATCGAATGTTTAGAGGACGTCAACATTGGTCATTGGACCCAAGATATCTTCATGACGTGACCAATATATATATATATATATATATATATATTAAAGATATTATAATACGAGTAAAAGGAAAGCTTTTTAAATATAATAAGGATTTTATATTAAATACCTAAGATGTCCTACTACTTGGGTGTCGTTTGGTTGTGGGATAAGTAATTTCGGGATTCGAAAAGATAGGGATTGGAATGATGAGATAAGTAGTGGGATATATATGATATATTTTGTTGAAAAATAGTGATAAATTAATAATATTTGGTTGAAAAAATAAGAATAAAGTTGATGTGATTGGTTGAAAAATAGGATAATGAAGTAATCATTGATTGAGAAATGAAAAAGTAAAAATAAGATTGATGTGATTGGTTGAAAAGAAGAAAAAATATAGTAATGATTGGTTGAAAAATAAGAATAAAGTGTACATATAAACGAGAATAAAAGTGTGAATACAAATAAAAATTAAATGATGTTTGACTATAATACAGAAATAAAATGGGCTAGAATTCGGATTCCCTACCCCGAGTAAAGAACCCCTCTAAAGTTTACAAGATTATGAATTCGAGTGCCTTACCCTTAAATGCGGCATGTTAGTAATTGTGCTCATTAATAGAAATTCCACATATTTTATTTGAAATCGCTAGTGTTGTAATAAACGTTGAAATTCCACATATTTTATTTGTACACGCGGGATTCCCTATCCCGTGTGTACAAATCATTTTTCAACGGTGAATCACCAATGAGACAAAAACTGGACCTTATCCACAAGATAACGAGAGCCATCCAGCATCATCTAAGAATAACATATTATCCCACGCTCGTCCTACCTGTCTGCTAGCTAAGGATAAGTACTGGCCGGGGGGCACGTGAGCAGTTGGAAAGCGTCATTAATCTCGTCTAAATGGTCCCTGCGGGACACCAGAACGCTATAGGAAACTCCGTCCTACGGCACATATCTCGATGCAATATCTAAGTTCACCAGAATGCCACGTTCCTAATTCAAAACTAAAGCATCGTCTCTCCGAAGAGCTCGCGATTCCTTCCTCTCAGGACCACGATAGCTAACTTCAAACACACGCCGTGGCATACATGTATTCGTGTCCACATGTACCGTTGCAATGAATACAATTTTAATGTCCGATCTGACGTAGATAGAGTTTTGAGTTAGTTGACAACGTGATCTAATTAGTATCGAGATACAAATTATTTTAATATTAGATTAATTAATCGGTTTTAAATGATATATATGCTTTGGTTACATAGGCAAATCTATTATTCCCACACTCTAGTCCGATCACGAGAACCCACGTCATCACACCAACGTTAACTAACCTCCTCCGTCTTTTTATTTCAAAAGTGTAATGCAATTATCCTCTAATTAATGAATAGGGAGATACCAATTATTTTAATAATAAATTAGATTAATCAATCGATATATTACCGTCAGTTGAATGATATATATAACTATGTGATAGGTCTGTGTCACTTGACACAGCTAAGTGTCCGCTCCCACTATCTCTATAATAATTTACGTCACATTAATCCACTAATTTTTTTTAATTTATTTAATTACAATGTTATGTTATGTGTGTATAAGTTTATGACTCAAACGATGAGTCATAAAAGTAATCGTCATTCTATCTTACAAGCATGATGTACATGTGGCTACGTAGACAAATGTATAGTTTCGACACTATAGTCCGATCACGAGAAACCACGTCATCACACCAACGTTAACTAACCTCGTCCGCCTTTTATTTCAAATGGCCAGTGAGCCACAGTGCCAGGCTGCCAGACCTACACCCTCCTCACTCCCAGTTCACCCAGCGGCGGCGACCTCGTCTCTATCGATCAAGATGATGATATAAACCCCGGCCCCTTCGCTTCTCTCCATAGCCATTAGATTCTCCGGTTCCCACCCTCTCTCGCTCTCTAGACCTCTTCTTTTCTGGCGTCGGGGAGGTGAATGTTGTGGTGATCGGGCGCCAGAGTTCGAACCCATGGCGGTCCGGCGGAACTTGCTACCGGTCCTACTCCTATGCGCGGCGGTGTGGTTCCCCTCGGTGGAACCCAAGTACATCCCGTACAACACCTCTCAGGGGGTTGTCCCCGGGAAGCTCAACGTTCACATCGTCGCCCACACGCATGACGATGTGGGGTGGCTCAAGACAATTGATCAGTACTACGTCGGATCGAATAACTCCATCCAGGTCCTCATCCTTTAATCCCTTTTTCCCTGATTCTTGCGGAACCTTTGCCTTTTGGCTTTCTTGGAATCTTGGCCCTTTTTCCCGATTTTTCTTGATTTTTTCTGGTTGGATTTGGTAGGGAGCTTGCGTTCAGAACGTACTAGATTCTCTTGTGCCGGCATTGCTGCAGGATAAGAATCGGAAGTTCATATACGTGGAACAGGTTGGTCGTTCTTGATTCAGTTGGCTTCCTTCAAGAAATTCTCAGATTTCGAGCAGGCATTCTTTATGAGGGATAGGGTTTTATCTTTTCTTGAGTTGGTTGGTGTGGTTGCAGGCATTCTTTCAGAGGTGGTGGAGGGAGCAGAGTGATTCGATCAAGAAGATAGTGAAGGAGCTCGTCAGCTCCGGTCAACTGGAATTCATGTATAATCTCGTTTAATTTTTTGATTATCTTACTAAATTTGAATTGTATGATCGGAAGTATCATGTCTAGCTCAACTATTCATTTAGTTATGAAGCTGCTTTCTAGGGAATGCCATTCTTGGTTCAAAAAGATCACCAGAGAGCTGGTCAGCCCCGGTCAATCATGTGTCATTTATAGACAGTTTTGTAGCAATTAGATAAGTAACCTCCATGTATGGAGGAATCCCTTTATTTCTAAGAGATCACCTAGTTGCAATACACTTATTGGAATGGTGTGGGAAATCTGATCTGAACTGTTGCATAACTCTGGTACATGTTTCTAGTTAATCACTATTGGACTCATCTTTTGAAGAAATGGGGGTATGTGCATGCATGACGAGGCAGCACCACATTACATCGACATGATAGACCAGACAACCCTTGGACACCGTTTCATCAAGCAGGAGTTTGATCAGATTCCAAGGATTGGTTGGCAAATCGATCCGTTTGGGCATTCTGCAGTTCAGGCTTACTTACTTTCAGCAGAGGTATCAACATTACTTTAGTATCTTGTTGGAAAATACATTGACATATAGCAATTTACCAGGCGAGAGGTTGGTCATAGACTCATAGTAATGATTTGAGGACTCATGTATTGTGTGCTATGTAAACCTTGTGTACGTGTTCTACATGGAGACATTCGTATTATTGGTGTCCATTGGGCGAAACAGTGTTTTGTCTTTCTTCACACTACAGTTGGGTTTTTTCTCTCTCATTTTTCTTTTTAATTTTGCCTTTTTGCTTTCCTTTATGGAAGCTGGAGGATTCATTAATTGATAGAGAAACTTACTTCAAATACCGAGGCAAAGTGAGATTTTCATAGGACATCTCAATGGTCTAGGTTCTGCCCTAGCACATTTGCTGTTTTAATTTTCCGTCAACTCCTGCAAAGTGAGAAGGAATACTCTTTCTAAATGATGACTGAAGGTTTATTATTTGGCCTATTTTCCGTTCAATGGAGACGAATTTGCCCGTATTCAAAGTCTGTCATCATTTATAATGATGACTACTTTTTAGTCTACAGGATTTTAAGAGGATTGTTCGCAGCTTCATGAGATTCTGTTGGGAACCAATATGACTGATATCTCCTCCACTAATAAACTTTTGCTTGGCCAGCAAGTCTCTATCATTTCAAAGCAGTTTGAGTTCAGATTGGCGCCAAGCATGATATGCATATGTTTCTTGCTTGGACACTTGTTGGCTCAAGACACTCTGTGATTTGATGATATTCTTCATATTTCATTGCGTGCAATTTGGAAAACTTGAATTTTGACTGTCAGTTATGATTTTGCTGCAGGTTGGGTTTGATGCTCTCTACTTTTGTCGGATAGATTACCAAGACAAGGAGAAGCGGAAAGATTTGAAGAATCTTGAGGTCGTGTGGCGTGGTTCTAAGAGTCTTGGGTCTTCTGCAGATGTGAGGAACTTCTTTTGATATATCGATATTCTTGCAGTAGATTTCTGGTTCAAAATTTGGTTACCTTTGACACTTTGCTGTAGTCTGTTGGTGGACATATATGCTTGGTGTCATATCTTCTTACCTTTCTCTTTTCCATTTCCTCTTTCTGTATATAGGTTTTTACTGGCATAACTCCCCAGAATTATGAACCTCCCCCTGGTGACTTCTATTTTGAAGTTGATGATAACTCCCCTGTTATACAGGTAGTTCAATTGACATACTTGCAGATTTTATAGATAGCTCTACGGAAATTGATAACTACCATGTTACTCACTTGAAGGATGACCCCCTTTTGTTCGATTACAATGTTCAAGAGCGAGTTAATGATTTTGTTAATGCTGCAGTATTGCAGGTATGCAGTTTTGCTTTTAGGTTCTCTTTGCTTTCCAGCATTGGCTGCATTGCATGTAGAAGTCTTATTCTTGGCATTATCACCTGCATGTCCCCCCATCACCCCATGTGCATCTTTAAGAAACACAGTATGAAATTGCTTTTCTTTTCAGGCCAACGTTACCAGATCAAATCACATCATGTTCACTATGGGGACAGATTTTAAGTACCAGTATGCAAATTCATGGTTCAGACAGTTGGACAAGTTCATTCACTATGTCAACATGGTAATGATATAATTGATAAAACTTTCAGGTGATGTTTCTATCGGCCATTATTTTTCTTAAAATCAATAGATTGAGGACGTTATAGAAATTCTGACAGTGTGATAATCAATGTTTATTTTCCGTCAATTAACAAATTTTCCTTCAATTTTGTGAACTAAGCAGAACCTCATTTTTATCTTTGATGTTGTGATGGTGATTTTGTTTTCTTGCATTTATATGGTCTGGTTTTCTGTATCTTTTTTCATAGAATTAGAAGAGATTCTCAAGCTATTTTCTTGTGCTTTAGGACGGACGGGTAAATGCATTGTACTCGACCCCTTCCATTTACACGGATGCAAAGTTTGCAGCAAATGAGTCTTGGCCTCTCAAGTTCGATGACTTCTTTCCGTGAGTTGAATGCTTGTGCACTGTGCATAATTGCTAACTAACATGAAACTTTTGCATGAATATCATTTCTGGTCATCTCTCCAGATATGCAGATAAGCCAAATGCATATTGGACTGGATACTTCACAAGTAGGCCTGCGCTTAAGGGCTATGTAAGAGTGTTGAGTGCTTACTATCTGGTAAAATTTGAATCCTGGTCAAAGATTATTCTGCAAATTTATGTGTTCATTGTTTAGCAATCACTTTAACATAATGTTTCCAACTAACAATCAGGCAGCTAGACAACTGGAATTTCTCAAAGGAAGAAATAGCTCAGGTCCCACAACGGACAATTTGGCTGATGCTTTGGCAACAGCTCAACATCATGATGCTGTTAGTGGAACAGAAAAACAGCATGTTGCAGATGATTATGCTAGACGACTGTCAATAGGTTATGTAGAGGTAACTAGTATAATATCATATCTGGATCTAATATGCTTCCACAATGACTTCCTAAAAAAGCCACTTTCATACTCTAATTTTGCTTGCAGGCTGAGAAGTTGGTTGGATCCTCACTTGCTTGCTTGACAGAGTCAGTTCCAAGCTCGGGGTGCTATGACACAGCGACCAAGTTTGAGCAGGTAAGATTCCATAAAAGTATTTTGTAGACAATATAGTGGTTTCTATCTGAGAAGTTGCATGTGCATGACTTCTGCATAAGGTCAATAGTGTTGGCGCGGAAGCGTCGGATCCTCGATCCTTAATCGATGTTTGTAAGCCCTAAATCGACGCACAAATACACAAGCGCGTAGTGAACCAAACTAAAAGATGCAAAATAATAGAAAAGCAATAGAAAAGTGGGAGACCGAGATTTATGTGGTTCGGAGACGGATTCTCCTACATCCACGGGGAGAGCACACCAGAGAAATTCACTATGAACAAGAAGAGTACAAGGGTTGCTTGGCGCACTCACCAAGCCTTCTCTCATCGAGACCCTCTTTCCTCTCTCCTTTCTCTCTTTTCTCTCTCCTCTCTCTTCTCTTTTTCTTTCTCTCTCTGCTTCTTCTCTCAAAAAACCCACGTCCTGGTACTTTTCTCTCAAAGCCGCTCTTCTCTCACCCGTACACATGCAGCCACTTTCCTCACATATGCATCCCCTTAATTTTCACACGGATCCCACTAACCTTTTATAACCCACGTACAATAGGTTTAGTGAGAGAGAGGCGGTGAGAGAAGTCCAAGTTGAACTTGGACTCTATTACATGAACTGATCAATTAATTGAGCCCAATTTAGACTCTAATTGAGAGATTAAAAGATACTAATTTGAGTCACATTCAAACAATCTCCGCATTGACTCAAATTCCATCATCTCAAGAAGAGCTTCAACTTGATTTCTCTGCATACCATACTCCCTCTCCCAGAGGCCTTCATCCACTAGCGTCGTTGTATGTGGATTAAGTCTGGAAAACTCTTAAACTTCTTCGTGGACCATGACTTCATCATTATGTCTAGCACATCCCTTTTAGTGAAAATTGTCTCCAAACATTTCAAACACACAGCTTTCATATTCACTATTGTCTTAACTTATCTGGTTTCTTTGATGAAGTACTTTCCTTATCATGTAGACCTACTTGCATCCAATCGCTCTCTTTCCCTTAAATAGTTGCATCTGATCCCAAGTTTGATTCATATTCAGCGATGCCATTTTTCCATGTATGGCATGATGCACTTTCTCTGTCTCAGGAGCCAATCTTGTCACCGTCTTTCCTATCAATTAGTACATGTTTCCTTTCTCATCTCCTTTCATGATCATTGAGGCACCCGCACCATATGATATACTCCATGTGCACTCCTTTGAGTCTAAAACTCCAAGTGAGATAAAACTTTTCCTCAACTCTGGAACATATATGACATTCCCAAAAGTCGGTACTATACCATCATGCATATTGATTTTTACTATTCCTATCCCAATACTATTACATGCAGCATGATTACCCATATGAGATGGTTGTCACCAAGTGGTCATAGGAATCTGGAAGAGATGAAAGAAAAATAACTGCATTGTTTTTATCATCGATCTTCACATCCATTCTGAGCAATTCTATGATTAACTTGTTAAACTCACTGAGGTGCTCCAAAAGACTTCCATCTTCTACCATACGAAGGCTATAAAGTTGCTTCTTCAGATACAACTTGTTGGTGAGAGATTTTGACATGTACAAGTCTTCTAACTTCTTCCATAAACCCATGTCTGTTTTTTCGTCAAGAACGTTGTACGTCACTTCATTAGAAAGAAATAGCATTATCAAACTTAATGCCTTCAGATCTTTCTCTGCCCAATCTTCTTTCACAGTTGCAGGCTTTCATTCCTTCCCCAAAAGAGTCTTGTAAAGATCATGCTGCACCAGAATGGCCTTCTCCCTCTTTTGCCATAACTCAAAGTTCATCTTGCCATCGAATTTCTCCACCTCAAACTTCGACATCATTGCGGCTTGTCAAACCTTAAAACCTAGAGCTCTGATACCACTTGTTGGCGCGGAAGTGTAAGATCCTCGATCCTTGATCGATGTTTGCAAGCCCTAAATCGATGCACGAACACACAAGCGCAGAGAACCAAACCAAAATATGCAAGATAATAGAAAGGCAATAGAAAAGTGGGAGACAGAAAGATTTACGTGGTTCGGAGATAGATTCTCCTACATCCACGGGGAGAGCACACCAGAGAAATCCACTATGATCAAGAAGAGTACGAGGGTTGCTTGATGCATATACCAAGCCTTCTCTCACCGAGCCCCTCTTTCCTCTCTCCTTTCTCTCTTTTCTCTCTCTTCTCTTTTTTCTTTCTCTCTCTGCTTCTTCTCTCAAAAAACCCACGTTCTGCTACTTTTCTCTCAAAGCCACTATTCTCTCACCCATACACATGCAGCCACTTTCCTCACATATGCAGCCCCTTAATTTTCACACGGATCCCACTCACCTTTTATTACCCACGTGCAATAGGTTTAGTGAGAGAGAGGCGGTGAGAGAAGTCCAAGTTGAACTTGGACTCTATTACATGAACTGATCAATTAATTGAGCCCAATTTAGACTCTTATTGAGAGATTAAGATATACTAATTTGAGTCACATTCCAACAAATACTCCACAACAGATAATTAGCCTTTGTTTCTGTAAGGATGCTTGGACTGTTAAATGCAGAATATGCTAAACTGAGACCAAGGATCATGAGATAAAGAAAATACTAATTGACAATAAATCATCAGGGATGCTTGAATATGCAGCACTTTGTTTCGCTAAGAGGACCTTGTACAGTTGTACCTTGCTTTATAATCCAATCTGTGGGGAGGGGATTATCTCAGAAGGACTTCTCTGCAGGATGACTGGACAATTTCTGTTTTACTGAGGAAAGAATTGGCTATAATCATTCCTTGCATGCGCTCCAGTTCTCACAGTTTTTGTTGTGACAATGCATTAATACATGTTGTAGTTCTCAGTCCGTATGAGCCAAAAACAGATTGCACTTATAGGTCATAAGAGATTAAATCTCAAGTTGAGTTTTACAGATTAAGATTACAGAACAATATCTGAATCATCTAATGGGAAACTGTGTCCTCTACTGCAGAAAGATGTGTAATGGCTTTTTAATTGGTGGAGAAAAGTAAATGTTTAACTTGGTTTGTTATTTGTTGAAATGGTTGATATTATGTGCAATGATCAGAAATTTCTTTTAAGGACCTGCCCTTGTGAAGTAAAATTAAATCTTTTTTTCAACATACTTCAATCTTTATTTAGTGAGATTATTGAATAAGGTTATGTGGTTCCTTTGCATTTTGTCTCATAATTTGGCTGAGGTTCTCTATATTCTCGACGACTCTAATGTCAAACTTCTATAATTTTTTCAGTGTCCTCTTCTGAATATAAGTTATTGTCCTACAAGTGAAGTAGACATATCTGATGGAAAAAGTTTGGTAAGCTTCGCTTTGTGATGCTATATACATCACCCTTTCAGAGTTGGACTTCTCTTTCAGGAGCTCTTATGTATCTTCTCCCTGTTTCATATTTAAAGGCTATTCTCATCTACAATTCTCTTGGGTGGCAGCGACAGGATTTTATTCAAATACCTGTAAGGAAATACATTCTTCTTGATGGTAGCATTTTAATGTTTCTGCTTTGCTCTGGGTGGCTTCATGTATTAATCGAGTCTAAAGATGGATATTAGATTTACATATGTCTTTGTGGATTAAATTATCTCTTTGTTTGTTTTGCATCAAATCATCTTGTGCTTCTGGTGCACTATGTATTTTACTCACCAATAAAATATGGGCCAGGTTTCATTATTTACTTTGCTAGCGTCATGTCTTTTGTATAAGTTCGCTAGGATTGGTTTAGGAGCTTCCCCAATATTCTATCACATGAGAGAGTGCCTACCTTGCCTCCTTGGTTTAAAATTCGCCTGCTTCTCATTGCTTATGTCCTACAATCTGCAGGTTTTGTTTTGCTATAAATTAACTGCAATACAATCAGAAGGCAGGGCAGTATGTCGTAAGGGGCTATTTAATTTCTGGCATAGGAAGAGATGAATTGAAATGGGCGGTGCAGGTGTGCCTGGAGACTGTTAAAATGTTCACCATTTACCCTAAAAAGATGACCTCCCTCTTTGAATGCTTTATCCATAAGGATTCTAAGAGAAACTAAGCAAGTATTTGTATGGAGTTTGTATGCTAAAACAGGGGGTCGAGATATGTTTATTTGTAGCATGTTTAACATGCTGATGTATCAGCAATCGTGAAAATATTGATAGGATTTGGTGGTCGCATCTTTTCATTTCTACGGAATGCATGGAATGCATACAGATCCTTGAAGTAAGATCTTCAAAATTATGGGTGAGTATCCTTTTAAGATGCAGTTGCCCTTCCATAAGTGACAAGTATTCTTAAGGGTCTTTTCATGCTAAGGAATGCATGCAAAGCAGTGAAGTATGTTCTTCCAATTTATGACCGGGTAAAATTTCAAGATACAGTTCCATTATGTTCTGAAGATTTCCAAACTTTTTTCTGCATAAGCGAAAAGTCTTCCTAAAGTTCCTTTTGATTCATTTTGATTTGCTTTTGTGGACTATTCAGTTTGGTATTTCCAAATGAATAATTTAAGTTCTGTCTCAAAACCTGCTGCAGGTTGCCAGCAAATCTGTTGTTGTTAAAAATTCAGAAGGCAAAAAAATTGAATCACAGTTGATACCTCTAGTCAATGCTTCAGTTGGCTTCCGAAGTCAGTACGTAAAGGCATATCTAGGCATATCCCCTAATGCTATGCCTAAATATTCGCTTGTATTTCCTGTTTCGGTACCACCTCTTGGTTTCAACACCTACTTTATCTCAAAGAACACAGGTTGTCTTTTCTTTTTCGCTTGGTTATGGTATATTATATTTCAAATTAAGTGTTTGTGAACTGGATTAAAAGCAAGCCCCTCATTGATTGGTCAACATTGTTTATGTCTGTTGCAGGATCTGATGCATCCATGTCAACTGTACACTCAGCACAACGAAGCAAGGATAACTCCATAGAGTTTGGGCGAGGAGACTTGAAGCTCTTCTACAATGCAGTCAATGGAAAACTCTCCCAATACATAAATAGCAGAAGCTTGGTATGTTTTAAGATTGACTCTCCTTCTCACCAACATATACAAAGATTTTTCTGTTTACTCATGTTTTCTTCTATAGTGCATTTGAATGAAAACTCTCCTTTCTCGTTTATAGCAATTTCTATTCTGTTTTTCTCTCTTATTTAGTTATTTTTCTTTTCTGAAATTCACATTTTATCTTTCATTGGGATCAACACATCATATTTGATGCTTTTTAAATGACCATACTTATTGCTTGCTCTTAAATATTTCTAAGACGTTGTATTGTTGTGGATGCATAACGTGATTTCCTGTTCCCTTCCTTCTTTAAGGTGAAAGTATCTGCAGAAAACTCATTCAAATACTATGCTGGAGATAATGGAAGTGGAAAAGATCCACAGGTAGCCATAGTTGTAAGGTTATAGATTTACTTGTCTAGACTGTTTACATTTTTCATTTGTTTTTGTGTCTTACCTGTTGAAGGCTTCTGGTGCATATATATTCCGTCCAAACGGTACATTTGATGTAAAACCTGAAAGGCAGGTATGAAAATGCTTCTCAAAATGTTTGACTCATCTAAGGTCCTGAAGCTAGTCGATGATCAATGAAGGTTGCTTCTTTTTTCCTTTATGTGATATTGAGAATATCTGCTTGTTAGGTGCCTTTGAAAATCATGCGAGGGCCCATATTGGATGAAGCCCATCAGCAGATCAGTCCATGGATATATCAGGTAATCTACTTGGATTATGAACTTTCCTTGTGTGAACATGTTCTTCATATGATATGTATCCTTCCCTTGTATATTAGATGAGAATAAAAAAATCATGGTTTGCAATCCAAGGGCCAGGCTTACTTTCATATCTTAAGCATACCAAGCCATCACCAATAACTTATTTGAGCTGTCTGTGCCACTGACTTCATCAAGTGTTGAATTTTCTTTTCTCAGCTAATTATCTCAACTTCATAAGCTGACCTTAGAATAACTCCTCTAAGAATTGATCTGATGATATCCTTGCCAAGGATTTCAAGAGCTAATGACCTTTTCATCATTAGGATTTTAGCCAAACATTCTTTCATGCTCCCTTTAAATATCATTAAGGTGCAAAAATAATTTTATCAGGTAGTCATATCATCCACTTTGTCGAGCTCTGCAATGTCGATCATACAATTAGCCAATAAAGAGGATAATCTGTATTAGGAATAAAGAAGAGATCCATGAAATAGTCGTGCTAGAATCCATTAGCAAAAGAGAGCAGAAATGAAATGTTGTGCTGCGGTTCTCTGAAAAAGGTTAGGCTGTAGCACATCTGCACATAGGAAAACACCATACAGAATTTAAGAGGTGAAAGTTTCTCATATGCTGCCAGGAGTTGGTATAGGTTTAGGGAGATCTAAAAGGACTTTGGACATCATGAGTAGCATGCAATGGTTAAAATTTAACATTCATACTGGAGGACTTAGGTCAATAGCACGAGTAAGGTAATAGGATCCCTGAATGGCTGAATCTGCCCCCAAATAGGAGAAAAAATAAGAGCCCTAGATTTTAGTCAAGCAAAGAAGGAAAAGGCATTATTGGTTTTGGTTTTAGCATCAATTTGGAAGTATGAGTTTCTTACTCATGGTTTTTTAAGTCATCAATAGTAGCATATGTAAATAGATACATGTATAGACATATTGGTTGCCCACTTCTAGCTGTATACATAGCTTAATTGCTTGTGATGCAACACATCAAACCCAAAAAAGATTGTATTATAATATTCTCTTTGCTATTGTAAATTACTTGAGAACGCTGAAAACATAATGGCAAATGGGTTAAGAAACTTATGTCCTCACAATTCTACAATGTATACAATGATGTTCCAACCAAGGATTTGCGTACATGTGGCACATGTCATGCTGGTCTTTGGCAGGCAAATATGCACAGTACATTGCCGGCGTGTATCGTGCCAACACTTGGCACAAACCCCGTGCCAACGGCATGTAGCCTCTTCAGAAAAGAAAAGAATCTATGGCTCCTTTGTGAAGTTCCAACTTCCATAAGCATTACATCCCTATTTCCCTGCTCACATTATTTGGCACTTTGGGAGATTTTTTTCTCTGCCATTGAAGTACAAGATTGAGACAATGGCCTGTAAATATTTGTTTTTTTTTTATGGTTTGTTTCCTATCTTATGACTTGAAGGTACATTCTACTTCATAAAGCATTGAACTGACACTGTATTTCTGGTTTGTAGATTACTAGAGTTTATAAGGGTGTGGAGCATGTGGAATTTGAGTATACAGTAAGCAAACTCTCTCACTACTTGATGTCTGATGCGAACCATTTTCTTCTTTTGTTTGCTTTGCTAAAGATTAGGTTTCTTCATTAATGATGGTTCTCCTTGTTTGACAGAATGCTAACTTCATGATAAAAACAAATTTAGGTTGGTCCAATACCCGTTAGCGATGGAGTTGGGAAAGAAGTTGCTGTACAGATTACGACAAGCATGATCACGAACAAAACGTTTTATACGGATTCCAGTGGACGCGATTTTATTAAAAGGGTATACTTCATTTGCTGTATTCTATTGTTAAATCAATGATTTTAAACACTAGACAATTTGCCTTCTGAGTAGTTGGAATTAGTGCTGCTGAGTGAGCTATTAAGGTTGACAACTTGACATGTTGTAACTTTATTTTTGTATTCTGCTTGCAGTCATACAATTAACATAGAACAAAAGTGCTTTTCCTACACTAGAAACCTCATGTAATGCATGGCGAAAACACTAGACAATTTGCCTTCTGAGTAGTTGGAATTAGTGCTGCTGAGTGATCTATTAAGGTTGACAACTTGACATGTTGTTGTAACTTTATTTTTGTATTCTGCTTGCAGTCATACAATTAACATAGAACCAAAGTGCTTTTCCTACACTAGAAACCTCGTGTAATGCATGGCGAAAACATCCCCCGTAAAATCTATTTATGTGCAGGATGAGGTGATGTTCTGTAGCGACAACTGAGATGATATGCCATAGTCGTCTATCCTCTCCCTTGCAGCAGTTTTCTACTTGAAAGATGCTCTTTGTCATGTAATTCATGTTCCATAACATCGAAGTATAATAGACTCATGTTCTTTATAGAAACACAGGGAATTGCTACTATTGGCATCTCCACCATGAATGTTCCTGCACATTGCAAACCACTTTTCTTATAACTCGTGTTAGGAGTCTAAACTCATAGTGGGCATGACCATAAATTTTTCTGTTATTTAAAATATGCTTGTTTTGCCAGATCCGAGACTATAGGTCAGAATGGGAACTGCAAGTGCACCAACCTGTTGCTGGAAATTATTACCCTGTAAGTTTCATATTGTAATTGGATTTTCAATTTGTGTTATCTAGAAGTTGCTTAGGTGTTCATCAAAAAATTGTAAGGCTGATTGAGGTTTCCCTGATTGAAAGATGAAAGACACTTTTCTTTCTGCTTCTTATGTCCAAATTCCTAGCCGATCTTGGTGGAACTTTGTGGGCCAAGATATGAATAAAAGACATTGACTTATTTCAGCTTAATCTTGGAATTTATATTCAAGACGACAGCACAGAGCTGTCAGTTTTGGTAGACCGTTCGGTGGGTGGTTCAAGTATTCAAGATGGCCAGGTGGAATTGATGCTTCATAGGTATCTTTCTGTGCCAATTTATTTGTTGTTCTTCGAGACAATATATTCATGTAATCATACATTGACTGCGTAATTTTTTGTCTGATATCATTGCCTAAGACTTACCCGTGCAGTTCTTTGAATACAGGAGGCTGCTCCATGATGATGGCCGAGGTGTTGCAGAGGCGCTTAATGAAAAAGTCTGCACCAGTGATGGCTGTGCAGGACTTATCGTATGCATTTCTTAAGCAATAATGATCTCATTCCTGCTTGTGCATGTCATGTATTAATGTTGTCGGTTGAAAGTTGGAACAAAATTTCATGGCTGGTACTGCAGCCACTGGTCGGTACATTGGACAACTAAAGCCCCATTTCTAGGGGTCTCTGGACTAACCTCTGCTAGGGTAGCCCGCCCATAACCAGCTGCATGGCGTTTTTGAAGTGGTGGCTGGCCCTAGTCCCTAGGCCAGGGTCTTAGGCCAGGGTCTGAGGCTTAACGATCTCTCAAGAAAAGAAGTGAATATCTATCTTGTTTACTCCTTGAGTGTCGGGACGTGTTTCCATCCTCCAGCACTTCCTAGTCATGCAATTTACTGGTTTTGCCTTAACTTCACAATTGTAGAGTCAAATATCGCGATCGTCTTCACTTTCTAAAGCAAGCCCTCTCAAAGGTTTTGTTACCATTCAATGATTATAATGTCAGCTTATCTTCTTCTCTGAGACGAGAAAATATTTTGTTCTTTAAGCTTTAATTTGCAAAATTTAGCCGGACGAGTTGGTTAAGTGATCTGGTCACCTGTTTCATTTCGAGGAAGTTGCTCTGCAAGCGTCACTGTAGTTGCCCAAAGTTAAATCAAAGGAACTTTGGTGGCTATGGGAGGAATGACACGTGAGCATGGGATGGTCATGTCCAGTCTAGGCATGAAATGCTTGTAAAGGGAGGAATATGGTTGTTCTAGAGAGAGCTTTACTAATTTAGCTTCTCATAAGCAATCTCTGAACTAGGGAATTATCTTTCAATAGTCATTGCATTTAAGGGAAACCTCGGCAAATGTGACTGATTTGGAGCATCTCTCCGGAAGTTGGTTGAAAGTCACTAGAGACAATTCACCTCGTATTTTATCTACCTCTAGTATAGGAGCAAGGCTATTGCTAGTACTATGCATCTGACTGCTTGCTTTCATTCCAGTTAGTTTGTTCATGAAGTAACTGAAGTATAGATGGATCAAATTTACGGTTGCTTTTAACAGATTCGAGGAAAATTCTATCTTAGAATCGATCCGTTAGGAGAAGGAGCTAAATGGCGTCGATCAATGGGCCAAGAGATATATTCCCCACTTCTCATTGCATTTGCAGAACAGGTAATATTGTGAATATCCTTTATTCTTGCCAACTTGTTACTAAGATGCACAGTTCATATTGTTCCAGGATGAAGATAGCTGGAGAAGTTCACACATTTCGACATTTTCAGCAATGGACACCTCCTACAGCTTACCAGAAAATGTAGCATTGATCACCCTACAGGTACAAGGCCTGCCTGTAGTCCTTTTCAGTCTGTTTCTCCATTCTTGCATCTCTGATCCATCTCTTGCTTTATCTATGAGCCTTATTCCTTGATGCAATTTTATTGCTGAAGCCTGCTGTTTGGATACTTTTGCAACATAAGAAACTTTTGCCCAAAGAGCAAGGCTGAATAGAAAAGAATCAATGTAGCCATGTTTATGTACTGGATAGTGGGTAAATAGAGTACCTCACAAACAGATCGAACACTCCTCGCTTTTCAGGGAAGATTGCCCAGCTGTTTTTTGTGGCTGAAGGTATCACACTGACATGGCAATCCAACCAGATTCTGTCCGAGGATTGGACAATGCATCTTTTAAGAGTGGTTTCCGTCAAATTCTTTGAATAATTGCTCATGAGCACCTTTATTGAGTTCAAGTGAGTTGGAACTTATTGTGGTTAATGGTCATAAAATCTGAGTAATAGCATTTCACCAGTCCAAAGATCTAAACCATCACGACTGTGATAATTTACAGCATTACAGTTGTTTGAGTAAGAGTAGTTTCTTTATATCAGCTTGATAATAAAAACATATTCTTTTGTTTTTCGAGGTAACTTAGAAAGCATTAGCAATTGAAGAGTCATGTTTTACACAATGCTAGTGGATGTGGACAACTAAATGATCTAGATTGATGTGATTTAACATAATTCTCTAAGCTAAATAATTGCCAACCCTTCACATAAAATAAGTTGGTGTATTTCAAATAAAGAACTTTGCTGCCATCAAAGATTGTTCTTTCGCAAATTCCTAAATTGTTGGCCTAGTGTGTGGACTCAGGACAAATTAGTATGTTTGTTTTTATCATTCCAAATCAGTTCTAGGCACAAATTCCTAAATTTGGACTGATCAGTATGTAATATCCACTGTTATCCAATATATCTTCTGATCTGTGTACTTGTGCATAGAACTAGTTTGGTAGGTTGAAGTCGTAGATCATTCTTGGTGTCTGCATATTGCTATGAAATATGATATACAAATCTGAAAAACTAAAATCCTGTGTACTTGTGCATATAACTGGTTTGGTAGGTTGAAGCCATAGATCATTCTTGGTGTCTGCATATTGCTTTGAAACATGATATACAGATCTGAAGTACTAAAACCCTAGTATTTTCGAAATGACCAAGTCTAGTATCAACCAAAATTCAGCTGTATGCAGATGACTACTGACATGCCAAGTCGCTGCTTAAATATTTAATCATTGTATTGCTATTGCATTCAGGCTGCTACTTATCCAGTTTTCTGCAAGTCAAAATGAATTCAAATATCGATGCTTCGTATTTGGAAATGACCAAGTCTAGTATCAACCAAAACTCAGCTGTCTGCAGATAACTACTGACATTCCAAGTCTCTGCTTAAATATTTAATCATTGTATTGCTATTGCATTCAGGCTACTGCTTATCCGGTTTTTTATAAGTCAAAATGAATTTGAATATCGATGGTTCATATTTCAGAATGCTAATCTGACTTTTTGATTATAACCTTAGGCTCTTGAAGATGGCAGTGTCATCCTTCGCTTGGCACACCTTTATGAGGTTCTGTACCTTCCCCTCGTCGCAATTTAAGTCATCATTTTTTTTTCTAATGATAGCCCGACATTTGGGTTACCCTTTTTTGGCTCACTCCTAAATGCTTCTCTCTTCGTTGTATTGGTCGAAAGGTGGGGGAGGACAAGGATCTGTCTGCGATGGCTTATGTTGATCTCAGGAAGGTGTTCCCAGACAAAAAGGTAGAATTGTTAACAGAACAAGTAAATCCATTCTGAAGCTTCTCTAACGGCATTCCCTTTTTTTCTTTGGCTGTCTCAGATCATCAAAATAACAGAAATGAACTTATCTGCCAACCAAGAGAAGTCTGCAATGGAAAAGAAGAGGCTAAAATGGAGAGTAGAGGGTGCTCAGGGTGCAGAAAATATCATGAGAGGAGGGCCTGTTGATCCCACGAAGCTCTTGGTGGAGCTTGGACCAATGGAGATTCGTACTTTCGTAATAAACTTCAACTATATCCTCCCCCAGTAAAGCCACATGATTAGAACGGCAGAGCATTCCGCAATGCATGCAAAGATCCTTTCCCTTTGAGGAGGGTGTTCTGAAGCTGCTGGCTCAATAAGTTTTAACTATTTCCACCACTCAGAGAACATTGCGGCAGAGATCCTCGGCCAGACCAAAGAGCTCCTTTAAAGCTTGAACGTAAGCAGTAGTCAATAAATTAAAACTAGCCTACGGGCTTATCTTTTCTAAGAAAAAAAAAAGCAGTCAATAAATTAAAGTTATTGTCCTCTATGTCCCTTTTCGGAGAGAGACATGCAAAAGGAGCGGCTTTGGAGGTTCTCGTCAATGTTTTGATATGAAATACACGAATGGTTCATAAGAAATCAAATGGACTCATTTATTAGGTGGGCATTACGAAGGCTGGTAAAACTCTAGTTATTATTTCATGTCCAATAGTTTGTATGAAGTAAGACCGAAGGCCCAGAAGATTCCTGAGCCCGGGGAGTCGCTCTCCACGAGGAGTCCAGCGCCACCCAAACAGAGCGTCTGTTTGCAACTAAATCAATTTGATAGAGACAAGCCGAATTTGAAATCTTGACATCGTATGATACTATATAACTTCAACAATCACAGACGACTGGGAGAATCAATTTATAGTTGTCCCTTACATCTGATAATAGCTCCTCGGATCCCCTCCCCTTATATCAATGTCCTCGAATTTGCATTCGTTCGATAGAATCAGATGGGAAGAAGAATATCTCTGAAAATATTGAATCTGGAGTTCATAATTTGAGTTTATATATTTACACGTGAATATTGAATTATGGTCGCTCTAATACCATGCTAAAGTTCCACAAAGAAAAACAGAAAAATTAAAAGGAAAAAGTCATGCGTGTAAAATTTTAATTCAAATTGATGGATTTTCATATAGCTACTTGTATTTTCAAAGAAAATTCCCATACAATAGATTTGATATATCACAAACATATAGGTTTGGTACATCAGTACTAATTAAAAAATTAATGGATTTAGGTCAATCTATTTGGCCACCTAGCCCACCCTGCTATGTGAAAATTAATTCTTTGAATTGTAAAGCGGATGGAATCGTTGATTGGTGCCATCACTCACAAGTGCCATCGTATCACTCACAAGTGCCATTGTATTGAGCCTCGGAGGATGGTATCACCACTATTGATAGGTTTATGTAAGTCTTGTTAGGAGGCTTATCTAATCAAACAAAAAAAAAAACTCTTGTATCTTTAATTTCCAAACCCTCTCATTCAATAAATTAGATTATTTCAATGACAGTAGATTAATGCTAATCCGTGAGCGGCACAATTAATCCCCCCACCCACCCCAAAAAAAAATAAAAAAAATTCACTTCATGAAAAGGTCCAACTCTTGCCGTCTAAGAACGCGCTTCGAAAGCCAATTGGCGGACGGGGACTCGCTTCTACCTGATCTGGTCCAATTTCCCAGTGAGACAGCGCCCTATCCAATCACGTTAACCCAACCTCCCGCGTTCCAACCTCCCCTCGAGCACCCTCCTCAAAACCTAGAAAATCCTCCACCGAAGCGTCCGAGTCTTCGAGACCCGAGAGATTTCCTGTCGGAGATCCTCGCCGGAGGGTTTGGGGAGAGAGCAGTCGGATCTAGACGGCGGAGTCGCGCAGGACTAGTACCGGGTTGTGAGGCGTTTCTAGGGGGATCGAGATCGACTAGGGTTGGGAGGGGATTGTGTAGGTTTAAGATGAAGAAGGTTTTTGGGGCGAAGAAGAACAAGGAGCCACCGCCAACGATTCAAGATGCCACGGATAGGGTATTGCACCGATCTTTGAGATAGCACGGATCTATTCTTCTAGGTGGTAAACATGTTGTGTTTCTATGTGCTTGCCATTTGGTGTTGGTTTCTTGTCTGGATTATATGGAAGGCTGTTATTGAATTTATGATTTTAATGAGGATCTTTCGTGGGACGTATGTGATCGTTTGAAATGTGGAACCATATGCCTATTTCCTTTCTTCCTTTGTTCACATGTTTCGTCTTGGAGCCTTTATGTTGTCAATCCTTAGCTTCTGGTGTTGCATTTGTTCGAGTTATACTCCTATGAAAACTGTGATTCACTTTGATATTCTTGCTGTTCTTTTGGTGCTGACCTTTGGTTTTTGTTATCTTCTTGGTAGTATGATCCTTCTTTGGCTTTTTCTTGAATTATTGTCGACACAGTTTTTCATCTTTGGGTGTATCATACATCTTTTTAGCTCCTTGAAAATCTAATATCTTGTCTAGCCTTTTTATAGCACTAATCCGACTTAATGGACTAAACTTATCTTCAGATAAATAAAAGAGGTGAATCTGTTGATGAAAGGATTCAAAAGCTTGATGCTGAGCTGGCTAGATACAAAGAGCAGATCAAGAAGACACGACCTGGTCCTGCTCAAGAAGCAGTTAAAGCTCGAGCAATGAGGGTTCTCAAGCAGAAGCGCATGTAAGCTTTGCCTTTCTTGTACAAAATTCTCTACAACTAGATCAATAATCTCCACACCATTAAAGGAACTTTATTGCATGATTTGGTTAGATTTATATTTTCCATATCAGCAAGTTTTGCATGTGAACATGAAATGGAAGATTGTATTTACAAAAGATTGCTTAGGCTAAAATCATCTTTTAATGTTTGATGACCATTCTAGACCTGCGATGGTGACGCTGAACTATTTATCACCTTGATTAGAGGTTTGTTGCTTTGCGATGCCAAAATATTCTATTAGTTATTGAGGCATTGCTGTTTGTGCTTATCAAGAAAGATGATTGTTCGCTTTTAGTATCAACCTTTTTTTTGTCAATCAAGTTGGTATTAATTATTTTGGATGATTGCAAGGCATTTTTCTGTATAGGTTGTTGAAGCTAAGTAATCTTTTATGCTTCTTGGATTTATTATTCATGTTTGATTTAATTAGCAACCCTTTCAGTACTAGGATTTTACATGGTCATTCTTTTGGCCATTGGTATTGTGGCGTAGGAAGCTGTTGTATCACACACAGTTGGCTTGTCGTTTGGAAAAAAGAGAAACATCATTCCATGCCACTGTATTCTACTTTGAGTCGAAGCTTGTGTCTCTCAAATCCTGTATCATTTGTTCAGCCCAGGGCTTAACGTTTGTAATTTGAGTACTTCTCTGCTAGAAAGAAGATAATTGCAAAGTGTACTAATATTTTTGGAAGTGGAAACCTCTTGTGACTTTGATTCTCGTATATTGATATGTTGAGATTGTTTATTTTTCTTTTACAACTGGAGGAATGAGGGCAGGGAAGCGAAGGATGACATAGTAGGAAAATTACCTGCATGAAATTGAAAACTTCAAGTAGCTTAATCAGAAGCTTAATTTGTATTTATATCATCTTTAAGCCATTTAGGTGCTGGCATTAAAATGATATAGCAAATCAAGAATGAAAAATGATTGTTCCTGTTCATTCTAGGCCTTTATTGGAACATTAAGATACGTACCTGTGTGACATTAACAAAGCTAAGCAATTGAAAGTCATAGTGTGATTGTGTTTCCCATGTAGCTTCAACATCCAATACATAGGGTCCTACAACTTCTTTATGGATGCACTTGACCAGACCAATAAAATAAACAAAAATATTGTCTTATTGCAGCGTGGGCACTATTAGCTTCTCCAATATTGTCAAAATTCCCTGTCATGCATAGACGATGATGTTCCACATGCTTAGGAGGATATGTAGCCAGTTATACATGCATCTGTGCTTGCACCATTAGGCTTCTCCAAGATTATCAAAATTCCCTGCTATGTATAGACGATGACGTTCTGCATGCTTAGGAGGACATGTAGGCAGTTATACATGCATCTA
This sequence comes from Narthecium ossifragum, assembly GCA_963920575.1. Lineage (NCBI taxonomy): Eukaryota > Viridiplantae > Streptophyta > Magnoliopsida > Dioscoreales > Nartheciaceae > Narthecium > Narthecium ossifragum. Next base: position 864,587 of record OY986969.1, read on the forward strand.
TTGTTGCACCTGAAATTCTACTAGATTTGTTTGTATACGTGGTAATACTGACAAGATTGTATTGAATTTGTAGATTTTAAAGTAGATTTTACATTATCTTCATTTCTATAGACTAAAATGGGCAAACTAATTTGGCATGTCCAGTATATGAGTATCAATAGTTGCAATATAACTGGATGGTTAGGTGGGAACTATTAGGGCCTGAAGCTGTGCCCAGAGGCCTAGAGGCTCAAAGAGAGAGTGGTTGAAGAGTTATGTGGAGGTAGGTAGGAGTTTGTAGAAGCTGATAGATATGTGCTTAAGAGAGGATCTGTAGAACCTGTGATGAGGAGGTTGGTAGACTAATACTCAACCATAGTTGTAGCCACACTTGCAGAAATTGTTGCAAACTTAAATTAAAAGCCAGGAACGTTAGCTTCTACTGGATGCACTAAATGACTTCTCAATGTTCTCATGCTGAAGCCTTGTCACAGTATGTTGCGAACGCTTTAATTGGTCGTTATTATGGTCATAGAAGCAATCTTAGGCTGGACAATTACTAGAATTGTGGTCCCACTCGTGAAACAAGGGTAATGCTCTATATATGTGACATATGGCTTTTATGAGACCCTAGTCCTGTTCTTCTTGTTGAAGTTGGAGGAATATTTTATTGGAACCATTGATTTGTCCGAAGATCTGCTAATTGTATAGGTATTGAGCGTCTTCTATTGAATGTAACTCAAAGCTGGGATTGCTCCTTATCGAGCACGAGAATTTGTTGACAGTAATGTGATCTCAAAATATGTGAATTCAAGTCATTTTTAGATCATCTTCTGAAAACAGAAAGAAATATGTGGTCTGGGATTTTCTTTATATGTTTCAAATAGCTGCTGTTCACTTTTTTCACATGGCATGATCCTACGCATTAGGCCTTCATTACGTTAGTCCTCCACTGGCTGCTGCTCACTTTTCCTGCTACTTCTATCTGCCATTGTAAAGGTACGAGGGACAGCGTGATATGCTCTACAATCAAACATTTAACCTTGATCAAGTTGCTTTTGCCTCAGAGGGACTTAAAGATGCTCAACAAACTGTATGTTGTACAAAGCTTTACTGACTTCAGGAATGATGAAGGTTTTCTTTTCAAACTTGTGATTTATTTTGTTTTCCCATTGTTGCATTTTTCAGATGACAGCACTGAAGTCTGCCAACAAGGAGTTGAAAGGAATGATGAAAACTGTGAAAATTCAAGACATAGATGTATGCTAGATTGCTAGTTGCCTTCTCAAATACTGTCTGAGTACTCTGATTTGATTATTATTATTATTATGGAGTTTTATGTTCTGAATCTTGAATGCCATAACCTGAAACTATGTTTTTTCTGTATCATAGAGCATGCAAGACGAGATGATGGATTTTATGGACGTGAGCACAGAGATACAAGAATCTCTTGGTAGAAGCTACAGTGTCCCTGATGATATTGATGAAGAAGACCTTATGGGTGGTAAGATTCTGCCTATATTGGTGTATTTTGACCTGGAGATAATTTTGCTGCTATTTTTTTAAGCTTCTGCCAGTCTCTGAATAACCTTTACCTTTGTTGATGGATGTAGAGCTCGATGCTTTGGAAGCAGATATGGGAGCAGAAACTGAATCTGCTGTTCCATCTTACCTTCAGCCAGATAGCGAGTCAGACTTGCAATCAGAGCTTAACTTGCCTGCCGCACCAATGGGGCATTCTGCTGTACCACCTAATAGACAAAATGCCCAGGTATCCTTGTGCTTTTAACCGTAAATAAGGGATCTATAAAGCTGACTGAATGATGAATTAATAAAAGGCGATGAAGCTCATAAGATGCTCATCTACAATTCTCTCGTTTAGGTTAACATTCGGAATTCTTAAAATTGACGATCTAGTGTAATACCAAGTCAGTGGAATTTAGAGAACTAAAGCATATCTTTTTAAAGATAAGTGTTTTTTCTCTTGGAGCTTGAGAACAGAGTCCTTCGGTAGTCAGAGACACTTATCTTTTTAAAGATAAGTGTTTTTTTCTCTTGGAGCTTGAGAACTAGTTAATGACCGACCTTTATTCTTTGAAAAAGATCAAACTTGAAAACTTGTATTCTTTATGGATCTGGTGCCTAAACACAGTTACAATAATCTACTCCACATATAGATTGCTCAGAAACAGTTTGATGAAGAATCTAGCTGTCTCGTGATATTTTTACATCAAGAAATGTAATCTCTAGTATCTTACTATTAGTTATATGTCGGTGGGTTTCATTAGACTGTTAAGGAAAAGGAAGCTAGGCATGGCCCAGATAAGAATGATCGACTCATTGCAATTGCTACGTTTACCTACATCGATGCTTATGAACTTCACTTCACTTCAGAGTTGTACTGATGCTGTTTTCACTATGTGCTGTCGTCGTGTCATTCTGCTGAATCTCGCTTATGGGTTTTTATACAGGCGGAGGATGAACTGGGCCTGCCTGCTGTGCCTCGAGCTTCTCTACGGGGATAGGGCTGGAGGTGTTGTCATTTGTGTAAAATTCATGTTTAATTGTCTGGGTTATAGTCTACATTGCTATGTATCATTTAATAAATGATACTGTAGCACAACATGGATCAAGATGTACGCTACTGCTTTTATGGTGTATGGCTTGGTCATGAAAGAGCTTCAGCTTCTATGCAGATGATAGGTGCTTTTCCTTGTTGATGCATACTTCCTTTGTAGAAACTGGCTCGTCTGTTTGATACCAAAATTAGAGCATAGCAGAGACCATCCTTGTGTGGATTATTCAGACCTTCCTAAGTGCTCATTTGGTTTGATTTCCTCCTGATCGATCAGAGCCTCAATATGCATATGCATAAATAGGAAAACGAGAATCATTAGCATTGCATTTTTTTTAATGATTTGTTAGAGCCTATTACCCTCAGTCGGTTTTCATCTAGAATTAAAAACAAAAGTATGTCTAAGCCCGGCCCGGCCTGGGGTTTCAGGTCCATACCATATTTATAACCAGTCCCGTCCACAGGATAGAATTTAAAGAAAAAGAATTAAAATAAGTTTTTTGTTCACTACGGGCCTGGACAAGGTGAATACCAATCCCGGCCCGAGTTAAATTTCGGTCCATGGGCAAGACTTTTGTCCAAGCCCAAACAATATCGGATTTGGCGGGCCGGATTTTTCGTACCTCTTAGCCCATGAACTAGTCTACTGTATACCTATTATTAACGGGCGGATTTAGAGAGTATCGGATTTCTACAGCATTCGCGTCATAGGCTTCCTTTCTAACATGTCCTTTAATTCATGACCCATTATCACATATAAGAATCACACCCATCCTGACATCATGCATCTTGTAGCCCGAAGATTTGAGATCCATCCTATGGACACATGGATATGCATACTACACTCAAAATGAATGGGTCAAAGAGCAGAGACAAGTCACTCGATACCACGATGGAGAGAAACTCTTACCAGTAGTTCATAGTAATCAAAACAAGCTAAAAAAGACAAGCACGTAAACCAAGTCCACCAAACTAAACACTGCAGTCAACGCAGTCCAATGGATGGAAACAAACATACGGCACATTGAGTTATTGAGCACTGCGTAATCAGCATGAAGGCACTCTCAACTGTCAACAGAGAGCTTCCTGCGCTTGTACTTAACCATCACCTCCCCCTTCACGCCAACCACCATTGCATTCCAGTTGGTCTCGGGGAAGGGCGAGATCAGCTCGAACTCGAAGTTCCTCAACAAATGGCTCCATATGGCCTTTATCTGTAGGTACGCAAATGGCTCCCCAAGGCATCCATGCCTCCCGCCGCCAAAGGAGATGTAGGAGAAAGCCCCCGCAGCCTTGTCCTCCTCCCTCCCAGGTGCGAACCTATCAGGATCATATGTATCCGGATTTTTAAAGATGTGAGGCAGCCGGTTGGCAAAAGCCGGCGAGGTGGCCACTATGTGTCCTTTTGGGATATCATACTCTTTACCCTCCCGCGTCTTCACGCTGAAGTCACTATGGGAGTAGCGGAGCAGCATGATTAGTGGAGGATGAAGTCGCAGAGCCTCCTTGATGCAGCGATAGAGGACATCCATCTCTGATAGGATATCATGGTTAACCACATCTCCATGCTTTCGCATAAGCTCCTTCTGTTCCTCCAGAGCAGCTGCGAGATACTGCTTGAAACGAAGCATATACGCTCCGGTCCAGGTCGAAGTAATGGAACTAGTGTGCTGACCTGCAAAAAGGGCGGCAATCAGGAGCCCTGTGATCTCACCTTCGGTGGTTGGTCGACCATCTTTGTACTTGGAATCAATGAAGCACTGCAGCATGTCATCCTCAGACTGGCCAGAGATCTTGCGGGAGTTGATGATTGTGGAAAAGATGTGGGCGATCCTAGCACGAGCCCGATCACGACGGCGATGGGCAGGTATAGGCAGATAGGGGAAGATAACACTGATGGGTTGCATACCCTCGTCGAGGTCATGGAAGAGGGCAGAGACATCATCAAATAGTTTGTCTCTCACCTCTCTGCCCAAAAGGCACCTGCTAGCTGTTAGAATGATGAGATGTTCCAGCTCATATTTTAGATCGACTTCACCACTTTCCCCCCACTTTGAGAAGTAGTTCTACATAATAATAAGCGCAGCTATTAGTAAACGAGCCACTGTTGCAACTGGAGATACAAAGCAGTAAGGAGTAACCCATAAGAAAATAGTTGAACACATGTGCAATTTGAAAACCCATTAGAGTTCCACCACTAAGATTTGCGTATCTGAAACTAAAACGAAGTAGCAAGACAGTTTCTTCCAAATTTCCAATAACGTAATCAAGCGAAATGGTCAAACTAGGTGAAATCAGCAGACTTTGACCCCAGGCCTAATTTTACTTGTGAAAAGAGAAACTTTCCAAATGGAAGATGACTTCACTGACAACAAAGGCAGACATGATAACAAGACACTAGCATCAAGGATAACACACTAAAAGCAAATATTGCAAAATCATAATGCATGCACCATGAATTGCTAGCAGCACTGACAAAAAATTGGAAGGCAGACATCAAGCATATAAAAAAAAAACTAGTCTTTTCCCAAATATTTAATCTGTTTTGAATATCTTAAATTTGTACTGATGGCTAGATGCAACAAGATCACACTAAATGAGTATGTGGAATGAATACCTCTGGTCCATAAAAGAGTCATGTTCTGTGTAAATAATTAGTTGCATACAATAAAAGAAATCCAGCCTGGAATCAACAGATTTATGAAGTACAGAATTTACTTCTAGCATGATATGCATTATGTGGGAGCTTGGCAGAAGAGCCTCTCACAACTCTGCATACATGAAGCAAACTATACAGATACTGGGTACATTAAATCACACCTTGACAACCAATACAAAAAGGCAAGGTGGGTTCAGGTGGAAAGATCAGTTAGCAAATAAGATCCCATACTGACCTTTTGACATTAAATCATATATACAATATTATGACCCACGTCTTATGATACAGCATCAGTGAGTACTGCAGCTAAAGTTTAAAAGCAAATATATGGCAAATGAGTGTTTAAGTTAAAGTTTAAAAGTAAATATATGGCAAATGAGTGTTTAAATATCTATTTCAGTCAAGCAAAGAAAATTCTGGTGCGAGAGTTAACAAAAGCCCTACTTGTCATACTAGAAACTATTGGAACATTGGACAAGTCTACGCCATCAGCTAAGTGAACAGTCTCGCTTTCCAGTACCCACATAAGATTCTAGACTCGTGGAGTCTGAAAAACACACAGCCCATACGATTCATGACCTAGTACCCTTCTCCTTAACAATTTGACTGCATAGATGGACAGGTTCAAGACCATCAGCAACAAATTCAAGGAAGGTTTCAGGGAAATTAACAAGAGGACTGAAATTTGCGTTTTAGAAGCAATCAGGAAAATATCCAATAACTCTATGTATGTACCTTGAAAATGTATAACATGTTTCACACACTAAACTCCATAAGAAAATTTTTAATCACAAGAGTCAAGATAGATATGTGCATTTCGCTTTAAAAAAGAATTACTTTGAAATGTTGGAAGGGTTTTCATATCACCAATGCATGCTAAAGACACTGAATCTACTAATTCTCTAAAATCCCTTGGTATGACTTGAGCATGTCAACTATGCAGCACCTACTCAGTGATACTATAATGCAGGAAAGAGAGAAATTCAGGAACAGTCGTCAAAATCTAGGCACCTCAGTCTCTGTAACCATCTGGTCAACGTAACTCTTCAACCTTGACACTCTCAAAGACTCTGTGAAGAAGCGAAACTGCTCTTGCCGGACAGAGTAATCCACATCAAAGACCACCCCAGGCCCAAAGGTTGGCACATTGAACTGGTACACCTCCTGCTGGCTGAGCTCTGTCTCAGGGGCCTTAAAGAAGTGAGTCGAGACCTCCGGGCCAATGAAGAAGGTGATCTTCCTATTGAATATATTCACTGTGAAGACGCTCCCAAGCTTAGCATACTCCTCTCTGATCATCGGAATCGGACCCTTCATGAATCGGACAAGACCACCAATGAATGGCAGCGCCTTTATGGTTGGCGGAAGCCGTTTGTTGGATCTTGATGACAGGATGGACATGAGAAGCTTTACGAAGACGATTGTCGCTAAAACTACAAGGCCAATGCCCAGGAACTTGTTCTCCTTCAGATCCATCACTGCAACCATAATCTAGCACACGATCAACAAAATCTGCAAGAAATAACAGAAGCGACAAAAAAAAGTTAGTGCTCGGAATGAAGCATTCTAAAGAGAAGAACCTCTGACATTTGAATATATCTTCAAGAGCTAACAGTAAATCAAGCGCTGAGAACTACAACCAGAATCTATTGTGCGTGGAATCGACCTCTGTTGGGGAAAAAAAAACAAGCAGTCCTCGGATCTTCGAGGATTCCGACTGCCAACATTGAGTTTAACAATCAATAGCAAGGTTTCAAAAGCATTCTCCTCCACCACGGAGAAACTAGAGGAAAGCAGAGTAGAGCAGGAGAAAACGGTAGGAATCACATCATTCAAGAAAGGTGAACCACGGATCTTAGTAGAAGTCTTCAATAAACACCAGTATCAGTTGAGTAGTATGAAATCGTGTGGAAACACACTCGAATCAGTCTTAAAATGAAAGAACTCGGACCGTTCCAAGCAGAAACAGTCGGATCGGTGAAGATTTCTCCATGAACACAAAAATCCATGAAGAAACGCAAGAAATTAAAGCGTTACCAGAGCGTTCGTCCACGGAAAAGTTTCACACGAGTTCATAAATCAAGCACTCAAGCTAATGAGTCGAGGGTAAAACACTCAGATCCGAGACTATTTCTTCAAAAAACCAGTCCAAGAACGCGAGTTCAAACATCAAAATATCAATGCAGTGCGGCTAGCTCACCCGGACCGAGAAGCTGCGATTCCCGGCGGCGGCGGAGATCGATCGGCGACGACACTCTTCCGGATCTCGAAAGAGGGAAGCGCGAGAGAGGTCGAGCTCTCTCGAGCTGGATAAACCCTAGAGTAGGAGGTTTGGTCTAGAGAGAGTGAGAGAGAGAGGGGGGCGGAGATGCGGATATAAATGAAGCGGAGGGGGTGCAGAGAAAAGATTCGGTCGTACTCGCCTACTCGGGAGAGGAAAGCACAGAGCTTGCAAGGCTATTTAAAAAAGGCGAAACGGGGGGCGGAACCACGGATCCCTATCTTTATAATGCCTACGAGCCCGACCACAAATAAATATCTCAAATTTAAAAATATTCTTTTTTTGTAAAAAATGATTTTAATTCAAATCTTTAGACAAGTTACGGTTAAAAAATCAAATAACCTTTTTACTAAGGATCACCGAGCGGTGTCCGATTCAGATCCAATTTTTTAGAATATTATCCAAATGATATCTAATTTAATTTATATATATCATCCTTATATAAAGATATGATTATAAATTAACCTTTCGTTGTCCTATGTGGAGCCTATGTAGAGAGGGTTATCCTATGTGAAGCCTACGTGGAGGGGGGTTAGTGGGAGAAAGAGAAGGTTAGTGAGGAGTTATTAGGAAAGGTGGGGAGAGAGGGTAGTTACCCTGCCATTTGACAGGGGGACTTACTAGTCTATTATATAAGAGCATCCGCATCAGAATCTGTAAACTAGCCTTTTACTGCATTTTAGAGTAGCTATAGTAGCAATATGTCAAAAAACCCCTCTCCATCAGCTCTTGTCCAGAAACTGCAATTTAGAGATGTGTTACAGTGATACTCTAGATGTAGAGTATCACTGTAGCAACTGTAAACCAATTTTTATAATAAAAAACTTCTTATCCTCTTTTTTTTTTAATCTTCTCCCCAACCTTTTTCTCTCTCCAAAGTAGCTGCTCTATCGTGGCTGCCCAAAAGCCAACATCGCCCAGCTCCTGAACATGATGTCTATGGCAATGCACATATATTCCAATTTCTCTTTGAATCAATATTTGAACATGACGTCTTTTGTGCATTAGTCTCTTCATTATGGCTAATTGTTTTGCTTTCTTGAAATTCAAATACCCTTTCATTATCATAATGTAGAATAACAATCACTTGTTACATTGATATAAGGTAGAAAAATAGTTATTACAACACTCTAATTCTAAAGGCATAAACTATGACTGGCCATGCCTATTCCATAAATGTTCAATGAGATCCGTCTGAAGTTGAGAATGGACTTCTCTATCTCTGATTCTCAGGTGATTTTGTATAAAATTCATCAGCTCTGGTGTATGATCATATGACAACGTTCATCAGCTATGGTGTACGATTTTCAAATTTTAATATTTTTAAAAATAATATATTACTATTATATAATTAATGCAATATGTTACTGTTGTTGTCAAATATATTTATCAACGTATAATATGACCAATGGATAATAAATAAAAAATATAAAGAAATAATGAAGATATTAATATTTAAGTCTGATAGAGATTGGTTTAGAGTATCTGATGCAGAGTGTTGTTGGATAGAGAATCTGTAAACTAGGGAAAGGGTTCTTTTTACTGTATTTTAGAGAATCTGGTAAGAGTAGCTGATGTTGATGCTCTAAGACTAGTTGTGTCTCCAGCCACATGACAGGGTGTGGTAAGGTAACCATCAACACCACCCCCAATAACTTCCTCCCACTAAACCCCATCATGCACATAGACGCCACATAGGCTCCACCTAGGGCATTCTCTCGCCACGTAGGACAACAAAAGTTTCACTTATAACCATAGTCTCATATAAGAATGATCAGGTTTTATGAATTATAATATAATATAATTTACGTATTTTTTCACACATGACAGTTGAGACATAGAAAGAGACGTGACAGTTGAGTCATAAAAAAGGAGGAAATATGAGACAATAAGAGTGGATGATAGGGGTAGTGAGGATGGGTTGTTTAGCCGTGCTAGATGACACATGCCCACCTAAGGCCGTGCTAAGTGGACGATCGTTAAAACTCACTGTATTTCTCCATCCCCCACCGACCTCTTCCTTCGTTAAACCAAAACGCTATTTTTGACCACGCTTTCTTATGATGCTGATATTACTGTGATTTACCTCAATAAAAAGACTGTAAGTGTCGCGCCCCGACCCGCAGAGCGCACCCGGGCCGGGACACGAGGGGGGGAAAAACGAACATCTCAACCACTAGCCTCAACTGGCGGAAACAGTTGAGACTAAGGCCCAGCTGGCGGAAACAGCTGGACAGCACAGAGAAAGAGCGGAAGCAAGCTACTAAACCACAGCTATTAACATTTATTACAAAAACGGTAATAAAAGAGTTAACAGAGTTTAGTACAAAAGCCACAAGGGATCAACAGTCCCCAAAAAGAAACTGCAACACCCACCGGGGTCTCCGCGAAGGCGCACACGAACCCATCCTGACCCTCAGACATGGTCAGGATCCGGCCCGCTGCCACGAGACGACCGAGGGGGTAGCACTGGGACAGAGCGGCCACCTGCACCTGCAACAAACACAGTCCATGTAGGCATGAGCAACAGCTCAGCAGGGTCCTACTCTGCAACTCCCACACACACAAGGGTAAAGCAACCGGACACACTCTGATGCCAAATACCGAGGCTTGCCAAGGATCCCACAATCCCATCAATAACCCGAAGGGTTCCTGTCCTAGGTGCGTATCTCCGATAACGCCACTGCTCAGGGGTGGGCAACTCCGACATTCCCTGACACAGGGTGGACACGACGCAACCAGTAGGACCCCCTTCTCCAAGCGGGATCTCCGCACTTGGCGGAACAACCGAAGTTAAGACTACCATCACTCGGTACTCTAAGCAGCAGAGTCAACACCCACCCAACCTATCCTAGCATGTCTAATGCACAGGAAAAAGGGCAGGATAAGTATGATAAAGCCGTAAACAAACAACACAGCAAGGGCACACCTTCGGCCCATTTATACTAAACACTCCCGAGGGTCATGACTCCCTTGGTTCACCACAAAGCGGTAAGGGCATACCGTCAGCCCATTTATTCTACACACCTAGGAGGCATCACCCTCCCAGTTCAACCACAAAGCGATGAGCATTCATACATAATTCATTACAGGATAAACCCCGAGGGTAAAACCGTAAAAAGTCACTTGCATGCGAAGCCCCGCGGGCAAAACTCTTGAAAACCCTCTCTGCTACTGAAGGATCGATCCTCACCAAGGGAAGGATCGATCATCCAAGCAACAGTGAGCTTCCCTCGCTGTCGAGCCAAAGAAGATCGATCATTTCTCCCAGGGAGATCGATCTCTTTGGTGACAGAGGGCACCCTTCCAGTCGCACCAGGGAAGATCGATCCTTCCTCCCAGGAAGATCGATCATTCTCGGGACGAAGGGTAACCATGCTTACCCAGGCCCCATGATCGATCTCCTCCCATAAAAAGATCGATCATGTGCTGGGCGCAGCAAGCCCACACCAGAGGACCGATCCTTCCTCCCAGAAGGATCGATCACCCAAAGATGGGTTCCGGCGTGCTTCCGGCCGGAGAACCGCCGGAAAACACAACCAAACCCCACCAAACTTGGTGGGTTGGTAGATCTGAGTACAACGAGGCTACTCAAGGCCTCAAAACCGGGAAAGAACAACTCCACAAGGAGATCTAAGCAAAACAAAACCCGGATACAAAACCCTCAAACAGCCGGAGTTTAGAAGAAGACCCTACCTCCTCAGAGCAGCTTCGATCCACGAAGACTAGCCACAGATCTTCCTCGCCTCGCCACGAACCCAACGAGCCTTCAAGCTCCAGGAGAGGTGGCCGGAGGAGGAAGAACGGAGGAGAGAAAGGAGCGGTCGGAACAGGGGAAGAAGCAGAGCATTCGCGGGAAAGAAGAAGAAGAGGGGAAGGAAGGAGGGGGAGGGGAAGGGGATAAGGCCGGGGAAAGCCGGAGAAACCACGGGAAAGGCAAAGGAGGGGAGCAAAAGTCTCCCCTCCCCTGACAGGGGAAGCGACGGCCACCGCGGTGGCCGTCCTTCGAAAGCCACCGACAAAGACTTCCAGGCACATGTAGGATCGATCATCCTTGCATGCATGATCGATCCTGCTAGCAACAGGATCGATCTTCACCCCAAGGTGATCGATCTTCTGTGCACTGAAAGGCAAACTTGGGCTGGGACTCGGGCCCAAGCCCAGAACCCCCAACCTCGGGTCCACCTAACCTTTCTAACAAACACAACCATCAAGCAAGGTCTGTGTGTGCACAGCCAGTGTGAAAACGACCGCCAAGGCGCAATTTCCCAAATTGCCCTTAGGGTAAACAACAAGCCGAAAGGATGGAGGGACGGGTCCTCACAGTAAGGCCCCGTTTGGTTTGGGGATAGGAAATCCCTATCCCGAGATAAATCTATTTTATCCTCGTATTGTAGTCAAACACCATCTAATTTTTATTTTTATCCCGCGACCAAACGAGGCCTAACAGGTGACTGCGTTGTCGTGTAGAATGGTCTGCATCACAAAAGTCTCCATCGGAGTCGCATCGCATGAGAATAGAATTAATTTTTGGTCGCCCGAATGACATGAACAAAAAGATTGCGTATACGTGTATACGACAGGTAACATCACATATCACCATCACCGTTTCCGTATCCTCTTTTATCAGCCAGTGACAAGGATTTCAGTGTTGTTAAATCACCAATTACCCTTAAAGTTTTCGAAAGATAATACATTTAGGTGGTTTTAATCATTTAAATCGTACACTTACGTGTAGAGAGGTTCATGAGTCACAAGACGTAAGAAAAAATAAAATAATAATAATAATAAAAATGTAAAGGGATAAGTATGGAAATAAGGAATGGGTCATGGGTCATGTTATATGCACTACCGGTTTAACTAAGTGCACCTCCTTTTCTAAGTGCCCAGGACGCGATTTTTAAAGCACCGTCCAATGTTAAGTGCACAATGTATGATTTTTGATAAATCCCATTATTGGCCTTTAATTAAGAAACATGGTTTTGTATAAGAACAACATGATATAGAGAGGGATGTTCACGACGGCAATGAGCATAGGGATAGGCAAACCCCAAGAAGCCGCTGAATTGACTTTCTTACTTTGGATCTACTGGAACGAGACGCTTTTCCTGTGTTTTCAAACCTTACATCAGCTTCCAACTCGACTGCAATGGATGCTTCTTCCTCTAGCACGATGGGTTTTTTTGCTGCTGGGTGTATGATGGCGTTACCCCTGTCACGAGGAAGTTATTAGTCCTTTTTCATTCATTCAGAAAATCAAACAAACTAGAGAAAATGTGCATGGGAAAACAAGAAAAGAGAAGAAGAAATAATCCATGCAGATGCTTTTCTTTTGCTGCACACAAATGCGAATTACAAATACTTCCCCATAATTTAATAACAGCATTGCCCGAAGAAGGCCTGCAAACATACCTTCCTGCCATTCCTATACCCGATTTTGCGAGTGGAGGCTTCATTGGGGCCTTCTTGATAAGATGCATTACTCCGTCTGCATCCCAAACCATCTCAATCTCGCAATTTTCATAATCATCCGTCCTTTAATTAAGAAACATGGTTTTGTATACAACGAAATATCAATACATGCGCACAAAAATATCAGTACATGCGCACAAAAATATCAGTACATGCGCACACAAATATCGGTAGTGAGATACCGATGGACTCTATCAACCAACCGGTATAATTCAATCGGCACTACCGATAAACTAGAAAGAAGAATCGGTAGTGGACTATCGATTTGGTGGCATGTGCACAGAAATATCATTACATGCGCACAAAAATATCAGTACATGCGCAAAAGAGCACTGATTTTTTCATGTAGTTCGGTAATGAGATACCAATGGACTCTATCAACCAATCGGTATCTCACTACCGATTCATTGATCTAGTCTAACGGTAGTGGTCTACCGATAAACTAGATGGAAGAATTGGTAGTGGACTACCGATTCGGTGGCATGTGCACAAAAATATCGGTACATGCGCATAAGAATATCGGTGCATGCGCATGTAAGCAACATGTACGTGGAAAATATATCATCATTTCAAAATGGTACATAATTTGAAATGGTACATGCGCGCAAAAATATCGGTACATGCGCACACGACTCTAACAAGGGTACATCAATCTGAAATGGTACATAAACACCAAAAGTACATTAATCTGAAATGGTACATAGCACAATCTACCATTGTTCCAATTCTTGAAAAAATTTCTTCAGAATTACGTGACAATTGATGATTAACGACCAATTTTGAAACCCTCGTCCTAGTTCGCTGTATTGAGAGCATGAGTGATTCACACATGCAAAGGAACTGGCGCTCCCACTGCTGCCTCCACAACTTCTTTCCTGAGGATACGTGGATCGCAAAAAAAAAAATGTACATTCACACACTATAAGTACGTTCACACCAAAACAAATGCTCAGCACTACGACCCATCAATCGGACAGCATCCTTTATTTGCTTCCTCACAAATAGTTGTACATGTGAAAAAAAAAAATATCGGTACATACACATAAAAATATCGGTGCATGCGCACGTTATAAGCAACATGATGTACACGGAAAATACATCACCATTTTCGACATAGCTATTAGGAAGAAGAATCAAATATGCACCGGCCTACATGATCTATGAATCAAATATCTCAAGTACAAGCTCCCAGCAAAAAGACATTAATCTATAAATATGAACCCAGTATCTCCTTTAGAGCACTACTCTCTGTAGGTGACTAACGCTGAAATGAGATGGAATATGAAACAAGATCTTTTGGTTGAACAGTTTTTTCTTTGGGAATAGCATACACATCGTCGCCAAAATCATCCCATTCAGATTTCATAGGCTGCAAAATTTAGAGGTCAGATATCATTATCTAGTCCTCAGTTATCAAGGCATCACAGGATCTAACTGAAAGAAACAAGAGCTCAAATATAAATTGCTTAGCACATCAATATTCTAGGCTGCTTAAATTACATTTTTGACAGCAGAAGGTGAACACGTGATGGGCCTGCTACTTGGCGCTGGAATATCTTCAACCTTCTTAGCTGACAACCTGCATATTAAAAAAAATCAATAATATGCAATCACAAGATTGAATTGTTAGCTAAAGGAAAGCATTCAATCTTCCAATGCAACCTAGAAGGCAAAGTAAAAGCAAGAAATTCGATTGGGCAAAGTTCAAGAAGTGCAAGATACATACTTGTCGTCTATCAAGACAATAGACTTTCGAAGCTGCCTTGGAGCGAGCTCATCGATCACATGGGTGTCGAGAAGATCTTCTCATCTGATCTAAAAGAGCTGGCGAGCGACGACAGACTCGACGCATGGAGAACTGGGTGAGGAGGGTGTTCGACTATGCGTCGAAGCGAGCGTTGACGGTGGCGGGGTCGCCGAAGCTGGGGATCTACGAGGTGGATTTTCGATGGGGGCAGCCAAGGAAGGTGGAGCAGGTGTCCATGCGGCGGACGAGAGCGACAGGCGGAGAGCCGGAGGAGGGCTGGAGATCAGAATGAGACTTAGGAGGCTAAAACTATGAAGATGGTTTATTAAATAAGGATAGTATGGAGATTTAACTGTAAAGGTATAATGGGTAATATGAAAAATATTTTGGCGTGGTGCACATAACAAAAATTGTGGTGCATATAAAATTACCCATGGGTTATTCCCTCTTATTTTCACTTTTATTCCACGCACCCCTAAAAGAATAGTACATTTGAACTTAACAGATTATATATATATATATATATATATTTGTTGCAGGTGATTCAGACGCTTTTTAACATTTTGGTACTGCTTGGCTGCTTGTAGAAATTATAAGCCCTTGGCTGTTTTCATAAATTTCCCTTAATTCGATGCCGTACACGTGGATCCCAGATCCGAGGCGGTCTGTCAGCGAGTCATAAATTGTC
Source organism: Narthecium ossifragum (assembly GCA_963920575.1). Taxonomy (NCBI): domain Eukaryota; kingdom Viridiplantae; phylum Streptophyta; class Magnoliopsida; order Dioscoreales; family Nartheciaceae; genus Narthecium; species Narthecium ossifragum. The sequence goes on from OY986969.1 coordinate 879,988, forward strand.
AGTAACCGCACGTGACACGTGAGCCCACCGTACACGGGAAAAGATACTCCCTCTCACATGGGACTGCGTTTAATAGTATTCCAAGGCATCCACACGTGGGCAAATGGTTTGAGCTCTCACAAATATCAGTGGCCTTCGGATCTTATATAGTTCAATGGAGCTCCAATATCCGCTAACCGGATCCACTAAGGATAAATCGACCCATCTGCAGACCATTTAATTCAATCTCAGGCGATTACCAATGCAGACATACACCAAATCCAAAACATATGAATTTCTAATACAAATTTGATAAGAAAATAAGGCAAACATAAAGCCAAGGCACTTTGCAGAAGATAACAATACAAAGATAGCTCCAAAGCAGAGGCCAAACAACAGCATTCAATGCCTATCTCACTGGCACTATTCCACTTGATCCTTATCCTTCCTCTATACCAAAAATAGCTACTGCAACCATAAACATATACCGACATTTAACAACAGCCAGCTCTCACCTCTCGGTCTTAACATTAAGTATCAAATCGTATTCACATAAAAACAACAATGTCCAATATAGTTACCTAAACTGAGATTAACTTTAGATGTCTTATTGACTAAAGAATTTTAACTTTAAGAATTCACCTTGAAGAGAAATAGTAATAAGAAATCCAAGCACTGTGAAGATTTTTTACCTGGCATGATTCCATTCTGATGAGGTAGGCATCACAATGGCATCTCTGGTAAACCATCTATGTTGTAGCAAGGACCAGCAATTCAATACGGACAAACCTGGATGGGCTTCTAGTGGGAAAACACTGCTTGCAACCAACAAAAAGCAATAAAAGATATAATGGCAAAGGTATATAGAATAGATAGGAGCTAAATTTCTATACAGCGAAATGCTACGAGTGCCATTATTCATTCATTACAAAGGTATCATCTATCTTGTTTTCTAGTGCTAGTAAAGGGGGTAAATTCAAAGAGAATGTTTCATCATGACTTGACATAGGTGCCGATTTGAACTTATAAGGACCTCCCTTTGGCCCCCACACCTGAAATTTTTGTTAAAAGCCAAGGTGAAATTGTCAGTCATTGAATTGTTATAGCTATTTAAAATGCTGGAAGTGGCACAATTAAATAGAAAGCCACCTGATTCCCTTCATCATCATAGCCTCGATCCCATGCGTGTATTTCACCATTCTTGTGAATTGTCAGCTCGGATGTACAATGTGTTGCACCATTCTATCCAATAAGTATTTATAAATGAGTCAAATTCTCTATTACAAGGTCATTGTACATTCAAGAGAAAATAAAACCACTCCAGCATAAAGGAGAACAGGAGGGAAGCAAAAGGATCCAATAATAAAGATCATGAGAGAGTGAAGAAAATACCCAAGAATTAGGGAAACCACCAGCAGGTGTTGAACCTTCATATAAGCAGCGTTTTCCACGTTCACAACGGGAAAGGTGTATGGTCGTCAGCTGTTCCGCAATATCCTGCATCCAATGCCAAACTAATACATTGACTATGCAATAATCACGAGGAATGGGAAAAGGGCATAACTCATTGATGCAGGACAAACTACAAAAATTTCAGCCACAAAACTTCATCCGCATTAACACCACCAAAGCAATTGGCGAAAGCCTTACATTCTGTATTCTAAGCTAACAAGGCCGAACATTCAAAAAGTTCAAGATGCAGACTGTATATCATGAAGGGTAATGTACTAGCAGTTGTTGCGCTCTTATTTCTCAAACTCTTGCACCCTCTTTGTTGTCCAAGACCATCTGACATCCACCACAAAGCAAAAACCACTAAAATTCAAAACTTACAAAACCTAGTATAGCTGATCTCATCCTATGTTACCAAGGCTGCTAATTTTTGAAAGGGCTTTATTTTTTCTGCTTGAATATAACAATGCATGAGAGGAAATGAGAAGAAATTAGGAGACAATAAAGAGGAAGCAAGAAAAGAGAAACAAACAGGGAATCAGTCAAGGCAGGCTCTGATAAAGGTATCTGTGAAACAACTCGTTTATAAACCCCTCTATGTTTGGCCATGGAAGGGAGATAAAGATGAAAATCACATGCTGAGTTGCCCTATTTTGTCTGGAAGTCAAAATAATTACAGCTTATAATCAAAGGTCAGTTTTATCGTTCTCACACTTTCTTTTTCTAGTAGTGAGAGAATGAGGTATCACTCTCCTTTGAGCTTTGAAAATTCTTTGCTATATTGAAGTGCCTTAGCATCTCACTAAAAATCAGTTGACGAAATGCTCAGATTTGATTGGATACAATATTTTGAGATAAGACTTTATGTGTCCAAAGCAATCATATTATACAATGGGAAGACATGCTGCTTTCAGCCAAGCAGCAACACCGATGTATCTAGATCATCTTCTCTATTAACAGTCATGTTTGACTTCGACTGAAGAGAGTATCCCAAATTATGTACTTTAGCATTCTAAGGAGTTGCTGTTAATGGAGTACAAAATGCTTGACCATAAACTTATGCCACTATCCCTTGAGAAGGAAAAGACATAAGCCAAAGCACTATATGAACTTCCGAGAAAATCACACATACCACTCTTTATCTAGTTGTTATGACTTTTAACCATTAAAATTTCAGCTTAAATACAGAATCAATTAAGGCTCGAAGCTGAGAGTGTATGAGCATTTTTTTACAATCTTGATGACCTTGTTCTAAATATATACTGCCATCATAATTCATCATCCACTAGCTAACAAGAAAGGTGAATAAATTTGACCAGTATGCTCATTATGTTCAAAATATACGATGTAGTATTTTCAATTGCAGGACAAAAGCCAAAGCATAAACAACATAGCAAGATAAGATATTAGCCCAGAAGCAAGATGACAAGACCAAAATCTCAATATGCAACCGACCATACCCCAATAACTTCTTCAGGCTGTGGTTGCTGGTCCCTTGGACGGTCACAGAAGTTTTTGTACTCTTCTACATCCCTTATAGCATAAGAACTCAGCTGTCCAATTAGAGACCAGGTTAATAAATAAGAGCCCAAAAATCTTCCAACAAAAGGAAACCATCCAAGATAAACATAGATTTATTGAATAAAGAGAAGTCTTTTAACATTTCAAGCAGTGTCCATAAACCAACTATAACATATAAAAAAAATACTATAAGTATTGTTTTTCTTGCATCACTGAACAATGATCAGCTTATCTTAAAAAGCACGATGCATCATGGATTAATTGCTCTATACAGCAAGGAACAGGTATCAGTTTCAAGTTTATTTCCACATATGACTTCAACTGAACGCTGCAGGTACAGTTCAAACAGCGGCTCAAATTCCCACCATAGAATATATACAAATAAGAAATGCATACTGTGGAACTGCAATCACCACACTGTTCCATGAACTAAATAATGTTCTGACCTCAACATCACATCTCATCTCTTTGGAACAAGGCTTAACCATGTAAAATCTCTGCACAGTAAGGAGGTGAATGTCAGAATCTTACACAGCAACTTCAGCAATAGAGGAATTTTGACAATTATTTCCTCATCAAATGCATGACTTTACCTAAAAGAAAATCAGCGTATTATTTCATATATGAATGTCTGAGTGGAATTAAAGAGAAGTAGTATATGGTATAAGTATAACATGAAACTCCAAGGAATTGCTGAATTTCACTTTCATAGATGCCAAAGAATTTTGTGCCAAACCCGATGACATTTCCATACCTTATAGAACATATTATCCTATAATGCCTTTAATTATGTCATCTAACCAGATAAATGAAAGACGAAAATGGATGATAAAGTATAGAATAACCTGGGCTCCATAATCATCAGGATGTTCAAATAATTGTCCTACTTTAAATACTTTTGTTTGTAACTCAAAACTGCACATGACTAACCCAAAAAGTTTTCCTGTCTGTTCAGGATGATTGATATCAGCAGTAATATACCTATGGTTGTTAGTATTTTTCATTTAGAGACAGTTCAGATTGGAAAAATTTACAGCTAATAGCACATGCATGATAAAATGTGGGGAATAGTTGCAACAAGCAACATATAACTCAAACTAATAATAGAAAAAACGTACAATCATTATGAAGTCCATAATTCAAAGTTAGAAATAGTTTATAAAGGAAGAGATCTTAATAAGTCAAATACTTAAGAGTATGCAAATCCTGGTGCAAGAGCAACTAGCAAGCAAAAGGACATGACGCATACAAGTTGCAGGTTACCATACTTGCCGGAAGGGTTTTTGAGGGGTTCTCCAGAATGCCTGTGACAAGACAAGAAAAGACAGTTTAACAAATGGGACTCATAAATATTGTCGAATGCAAATTTAAATACACGAACTTGCTCAAAATACAAAACTCTTGAACCATCAACCATCTCCGTCGCAGGACAAGTGAGCATTCTGCAGCCCAAAATGGAATGCGCGTTAGAGAGACAACGTAACAAAGCCAGCACATAAGGTGACTTAGTTCTATCATGATGGCAAGTATCATATGAGCATTAATGATTTAAACTTCAAACCACAATTCAAGGGTTGTGAACCCACTATAAGCAAAAAACTTCATGTTTGATTCACTATAACTTTGGAATCCAAAGCATTCCTAGATGATAATTCTTATCTCTTCTTTGCTATAAACAAAAGCTTGGGTGGGAAAGTGCAGGGTGTATCCATGGCTTAATATTTAAACGCAAAACAAATGAGCAACAGAGCAACTTAATTTTATTCTCCCACTAAAGGTGCCCAAATTTCATGCAGTTCCACCGATGATCTTAGTTCGGCAACAGAAAACAAAAAGGCGCTTATGACAAGTCCCAGGTACAAGATTACTGCTATATTTCAAACTAAACTCTAGAAACCACCAATATTTACACATTCTAACATCCATTTCTGATAACAGATGCAACAAACCAAGGACAAAATCCACTACTGGTATCAAAAGGATGACACAACTCACCTCAAATTGAAATAATTATCAGGATCTCTGGATGCTTGCTCACGTGAAAACTAGGCACAGTCCAAACAATAAAAGAGATAAGAAAGAGAGTTGAAAGTGGACAAAATTCAAGCATAAAACAAAGTCATGAGGGTAGAACATTCATCAATGGTCCAGTACCTTTTCCCCAGAGAGGGTTTCGGCAACCACCCGGGCATGATCCCATCTGGTCGTAGACTTCCTCAACCTCCTAAGAAGCAAAGCCCCGCCCAACAACACGAGGGCCTTCACGACGATACCCCGAGCTCGGCTCCCTCCTCGTCCCGATTCCGAATCCGTTCCCATTCTTTATATGAACCAACTGAATAACAATTTCAACAAATGCTATCTTGAATTCAAGCACAAGAACTAAATAAAAGGTTAAACTAATACCTTTTTCTACAAAAACTCCTCTCTACAAATCTAACAACGTATAACTATTCAAAACCTCGAATCAAGAACAACCAAGCAAGAGTTCACAAAACGAAAAAAATAACCCCAAAAAAGGGCCAAATTTGGCACCATTTCCTCCGTATGATCCACTCCAGGAATCAACTGATGAAGAGTTCTCACAAAACCCATCTTTAAATAAGAAAAAGAACCACTACTTTACTGAAAACTAACCAAAAACCTCTTCAAAAAAACCAAGAACACTTCTTTCGGTGCGTGTAGAGAAAGGGACAGGGAACCCACCTCGCAACCATGCTTCCGGAGCGATCTAATAGCAGTAGACGCGAATCGATGGAGTAGAGATATCCATGGATTTTCCGCCCTTTTCCGTAATAGTTTGGATTGCTGTGGCGCCTGGCTATTCGCGAGCGAGTCTATTCCTCTAGTTTGGGGAGAGTACTCGATCCGGTTCAGAGAAATTAGGCCGCGTAAAAACTAAACCCGGTCCGACTCGACCCGTAACCAATCCAGCCAGAGCTCCCAAGCGGTTCACCCTTGTATTTGGTTCAGCAAAGCAGAGATGCCGGAGATTTGTATGAGCTTGAGTGGAGTCGGAATTGGCTCCATAAACCCAGTACTTTGGAACATTCCTGGATGTTCTGATATTTCTCATAAACAATTAATCTAGGGAATGATTTATTAAAATTAGGTGAAAGTATTTTTAGATACCCTCCCAGACTTTGAGTAATGCTTAATTTATTACCCTATAGAATAAAAATATACGTTTTGGCATCATAATGTTCACTTTCTTATATATGCATTTTAATACCAAACCCCTAACGTCGTTATATGTGTTAACGGTAAATCTAATTTAATTAATTTTAATTAATTTTAATTTTATAGATCAATGAATTAATGACACGTGCTCGACCGGTCGTTCACCTTCCTCTCTTACTCTTTTTCCTCATTCTCTCCCCGGTCATGTGCCATTAATTCATTGGATAATAAAAATCAAAATCAGTCGAATTAGATTTGTTGTTAACACATGTATAAAAAAACATTAGAGTACTAAAAATATATTTATTTATTTTACGGGATAACATATCACGCATTATCTAAAATCGAGGGTACTAAAATATACTTTGTCCTTAAATTATCAATCGGAATGCCCAAATGATAGGTGCCACAATAAGAAGCAATCCATTTAATCACACAGGAAGACATTTTTCTTTGTTAGCTTTGAAGGCTTTACGACCCTAATTAACCAAAAAGTACACAAAATCAAGAAAAATTTCTCTCAGTGGGAAGAGCGTAGTTAACTTCGACCGCCATATTTGTCAGGCCGCAGGCGCTCTGATTCACTTTATTTCCGCTCGACCGAATGCTTGGGCCAATCATACGATGCCACGCAAGCGGTCGAAACTTTAATGAACACGCAGTAAAGACCATGAATCTAGTAGCTCCCGGTGGCTACCAGAGTTACCGCCGGAGATGAAGGCTTCGAAGAAGCGGCCCACCGTGATCCTCCTCCTCGCCGCCGCCCTGATCTTCTCGTTTCTGGTCGTCTGCATCCAATCCGTCTTCTTTACAGGTGATCCTTCTATTTGGAACCCTAAAGCGTCCAATTTGAGATCCCTCCGTGGTCCTCGATCTTATAGGTTATAGTTCAGGATCTTCTAATGTATTGCAGGAAGCCGGAAGTCGGGTCTGGGTAGCGAGGAGATAAAAATACTCTCGGATTTCCAGTCCAGCGTCCAGCAGTGCGTGGTACGCCTTAGATCTCCTCGATTTAGAACTTGGTTTCGTTTGTATCTTGTGTTTTATTTCGATTTGGTAAAACGTGTAGTCGGAAGGCGAGAAAGAGAGCTTCTTTGGTAGTGATCGATTAGCTTGCTAATTTTCTATTAGTTTGAGCAATTGGATTCCGTTAATGACTGAATGGGTTAGAGTTTCTGGCGTTGAGTTCTCATTCAAGTTCTAGCTTTCTTCGATATTGCTACCGACGTCGAATGTTGGAGCAAGTAGAATGCATCGCCGAATAGCTAGTTGGCAGTAAAACGGGTCCTGAAAGAGTACTTACTGGCAGATCATATTTATTCTGGAAGTTTGTGTTAATTAGTATCATACAAAACTAATCAAGAAAATTTTCAAGAACACATTGTAGTACTTTGCTACTATCTGTCAGTTCTTGGATTGCTAAATAAAAGGTGGAAATATGCTCAGCAAGTAACAAATGAGCATTTGAATCGACCATTGCAATGAATATACAGTCATGAATGCTTTTTGCACATTTGGAGATTGTCCTTTGGAGTTGAAATTTTGATATACGTATACTCAAGCTCACGTGTCGTGGTTTGGTACGAAAGTCCACATTCTTGTTGTTTTTGTGCTTTAGTTTATTGTTTTGTTTTTTCTGTTTCTTGCTTGAATTTGCTTATTGGTGCATGTGATATGCCAGCTTTAGCTTCTGAATTTATCATGTTGTTTAGGCGAGCAGGGGACTAGGTCTTAAAGCAGACATCATCGATCATTGCAAATTGGTTCTTAAGTTTCCAGAAGGCACAAACAGTTCCTGGGTTAGCCACTGATCTAGATCTGTGTTCGAGGCTTTTGATCACTTTTACTCTAGATAAATTCGTTTTGATCAGAAAGTATTAATGCCAATTTTATTGCCCCTTTTCCCCTCAGTACAATGTACAGTTCAAGAAGTTTGAGCCACTGGAGTACAAATATGACGTTTGTGAGGCTATCTTACTATGGGAGCAGGTAGGTTTTACATTGTCAGCATAATAGCTGTTCATAAGGAGATTTCATTTTACTAAAGCTATTTTCAATGCCAGTACCGCAATATGACTACAGTACTCACGAGGGAATACCTAGATGTTAGACCAGATGGTTGGCTAGAGTATGCTGCTAAACGGATTGCTCAGTTGTAAGATACTCAATTGCTCCAGTTTTTATATGCCATTTCAACCTATATGGTAATCTATTGCTGATGGGGGGATTGTTTTCTTTTTAACTGTGTGATGTAGAGGAGAAAAAAAATGTTACAATCGCTCCCTTTGTGAGGAGCACCTTAATTTGATTCTACCATCGACCGCTCCTTTTCATCCACGGCAGTTCAAGAAATGTGCAGTTGTCGGGAACTCAGGAGATCTCCTGAAAACAGAATTTGGACAAGAGATTGATGAGCATGACGCTGTTATTCGAGACAATGAAGCTCCTGTTAATGAGGTATTCCAGACTCTGGTAGTTTCCAGTATGACTGGTTACAAATGGCAATTGTTAAAATTTGGCATTCGATTAGTGAACCTTATCTTCCAGACATGATTTTATGAACATTTTCGCATGAATTTAGGAACTGCATATTAGATGGCATTACGCGTGCTATATCGTATCGTTTTGGAAATTTTTAGACCTTGTTTCTGGTGATGTTTTGGGCTCACATGGATAGCCCATGGATGCTCCTAGGATAGTACATATGACTATCGCTAATTGTAGGACTGCTTTGTGATAGATACCAGACATATTTCTGTCTGCAATTTTCTAACGTTGCAAGTTTAAGATTTTTTTATTTATTTTTTATGCTTGCATCCTTGAGTTATTTGAAGCTTTCAATGTTCTTGTATTACATGGACATTACATGAGTCTATTACTTGTATCCAATCCATTTGTTGATTGTGTACCAAACAGTCCAATTTACATTTGTCTCTGTCTCAGAAATATGCAAAGCATGTTGGTTTGAAGAGGGACTTCCGGCTTGTAGTGAGAGGTGCTGCACGCAATATGATTGCCATAATGAAAGGATCTTGTAAGCTCAGAACTTATCAATTAATACTTATAATATCATGCCATCATAGGTCCTATTTGGGCGTGTGGAGTACCTTCACTGTTTTCATGCGTAAAGCCTAGACTTATACAGGAATTATCTTTCCAAGTTAAATTTTCAAAGAGTCATCTTCCACTGTGCAATGTGCTTTCCCTTGGTTTGCAGAATGCTCTTCTGGTGGCTAATTGTTGCATTCTAAAACCAGATGTTCAGTCATCGCAAAAAGTTAGAATGTAATTGTGTCCTGAAAGGAAAAAAAAGATGGAAGCATCGGATGAATGCTTATTTCATATTAAAGATTAACATTATTCATGCCTTTGTAGCCTTTTGTATATCTTCTTATTTTGGCATGATATGATGGGAAAAGTGCAATAGCCCCTGTTTGATCTGTAAAGGTCCCGCTTTGATTCGAGGCGGATCCCTAGGAACTTTGCCTTGACTAGATGAGGTAATAAAGGGCACAGACAGGGGGAAAAAATTTTGATTTTTCTTTCTCGGGGTAAATTTGCTAAAGATGGATTTCTGTACCTATTATTGAAGAACTCTCAAAGGATGTTTGGTCGCTAATATAGATCTGTCATAGCTATGTATTATAAAATCTTCATCAGTATCTTTCATACTTATTCTACATCACACCGTTATTTTTTTCAACTCTTGCATTTACCAGTTACAACTGGGATGTACTAAAACCAGTTCATCAATTGCAGCTGACGAGGTGCTTATAATTAAAAGCGTGACCCATAGAGACTTCAACACAATGATAAAGGTGAATCTCGTACTCCATTAGCTATAGTTGCTTCCTACACCATTTGATCTGATAAATTAAACACTTTCTGTGCAGGAGCTCCCAAATCCTGTTTATCTCTTCCAGGGTATTGTACTACGAAGGGGTGCGAAAGGAACTGGAATGAAATCTATAGAACTAGCACTCTCCATGTGTGATATTGTGGACATATACGGTTTCACGGTAGATCCTGGCTATACTGAATGGTAACTGCAACCATTTCAAAATCTTTTTCAAAGCAATTATTAACTTAGGTTGCCCAATAGTTAGGAAACCATATCAAAACAATTTAGCAGGCAATGGGCAGAAGGGGGTTTTCATCTAAATCCTACTAACTTTAGGTTCAGGGCTGTTTCAATCAAAGTTTTCCTGACTTACTGCAATTTTGTGCTTAAATTTAATTGTCAGTTTTAAGTACAGAAGCTCTTTAAGTTACATTTATCCTTGTTACTGCTCAATCACTTTCCTGAGTATGAGCCATTAATATTCTTCGTCTCTGCTTATAATATTAATAGGCACTTCCTCTTTTTATTGTGCAGGACACGGTACTTTTCAACCCCTAGAAAAGGCCACAATCCATTACAAGGAAGAGCCTATTATCAACTTCTAGAATGTCTCGGCGTAAGAGCTCTCAGATCCCTTCCCTTCTCAGCTCTTGCACAGAGTTCTTCATATCCAATATGCTGGGCCTGAATTGGCATTATATTAAGTTTGACCTACTGGATTCAAACGAATCAAAGAACAAAAGCAAAAAATTATTGTTCTGGATATAATAAAAGTGGGAAATTTTCTTTCGTACTTTCAATGCAAACTTATAGTCCAAAATGAATGTAATTCTCACTTTTCATGCACTATAGAGAAGTACGATTTATACTTATATAATGAGGTGGTGAGTTGCTGACCAAAACCAAGTAGCTGATTTATTGCTGGGTTGTGCAGTACTGCTGATTGACTTGTTGCAATTAATAAGTGCCCAAACTTTAAGGAAGGGTGTTGGGTGTAAAATATGCTCCTGTATAATGTCCTATGTTTTCATGACAAGATGTGCAATATTTTGTTTTTTGAGTTTAATAAAAGGAAACCCTGTGAAGTATAAAGGTTTCTCCATAAACTTTGGTCTCTTGTGCAGGTTATCAGGATACACTCACCTTTAAGAGCAGAGAGGAAACAAGATTGGTCAGATGTACCTAACAATGAAATCATAAGAAGAGCTCATGCTGCTGCTCTGCGTCTAAAGAGGAACCAAGCTAGCCAGCCAGATGATATAGGGCCATTTGGCAGCTGTAAAGTGTGGGGTACAGTGGGTTCAGATGGAAGTGGGCCCATTTCAGGATCTCCAGACATGAGCGAAGCCCGAAAAAATTCTAATTATGCTAAGTGGGAAGTCCTTCCATTTGAAAGCCTAAGAAGGGAGGCACAGGATCACTATCATCAGATGGGTGGAGTTTCTCTGTACAAGATGGACGGCAACAAGTTGGATGATCTCGTTTGTGTGAGGCACACGTTGCCTTCCAAAGGTTAGAGAGGAATGAACCTTTCACAATTCACGGCAAGAAGGCAGTAGCTAGACATGGTGGTAGCTAGTCCCATCTTCATGAAGAACTGAAGTTTTGCATGCTCCAGCTGGCATTCCGGTTGCAAATTTTCATGGAGATGGAAGAATATGGTTTCAATCATGAGTGGCGGGATATGAGATCAAATGTAAAGTCATCTTGGAATTGATCAGTTGTGATTCATGTCACAGAGGTTTTCTCGAGGATTTTCCGAGAAGTGAGGATCATATTGAAAAGTTCCTATTAAACAACGAGGGCGCATTTTTGGTTTCTTCTGTGGTTCAAAACCTTATCAAGCAAGTCATGCTTCCAAGTGCTAATCACAGTTGTCTGTGTAGTGTGGGGTTTCAGTTTGAGAAATGTTACTATGTTTTCTTTAGGCAATATTTCTCTGTTCTGCTTCTGTGTAAAGCAGTGAGAGGTTTCTCCTTTCTTGCTTGGTCTTGGACTCTCACACTCACTGAAGACATGGTTAGCATTTCATTGTAGTTTGCCCTTCCATAAACTTGTGAAGATATACGCTGTTGAGTTAAGCTTTCCTGTTTCCAATATTCTCAGCTCTCCTTGATGAATGAAGAGTAATTCTTTTATAAGTCCTTGGCTTTCCTCACTCATGTCCATAGCCGCTATTGGATATCCAGCCATTTAATGATGTATTTGGCGCACTATATGCAGGTGTTATAATCTTTTGAAGGGATGATGTCTGCAAGCTCACAAATTTCTGATTTTGGCGATATGGTCATCAATGAAATGACAAATAACACTGATTTGTGTATCTAATGAAGCAATTTTAGAAGGATACTTTTTGTTTGAAAAGTTAAGCCCGAACGCTAGCATCTACATACTACTAAGACCCAATTCAGCCTGACGGTACAGGTGCCTGCACTGGCTTGAACAGCAACCCAATCCGCCCTCTGGTTGTCCTCCCTGGGAATATACAGCAAGTGAAATCTCCTTAGGCGACCCTTTGAGAGGAGGATCTTCGTATATGAACAGAATAATCTTCTCTAATGCAGTGATTTGAATTTCATAACTTCGACCTGGAGTAAGAGGATACATACATAATTCCTGAGTGCACCATACCTAAGGAAAATTTGATAGTCATGCAGACAGCAAGGTTTTGCCAATGGAATTTAATGCAATTAATTTCAAACCTTACAAGTAGTAAAATCATATAATATGCTGACAGCAATGATTTTGCTAATTTACCAAAGCAATTAAATGCGATTATTAATCCATACCCAACCTGAAAAGATTTCAATCAGATTCTCCAATGCCTGAAGAACACAGCAACATGTAGGCCTATAAGAAGGCATGGAGATGATAGCAATGGAGAATAGGATCTGAAGAAAGAACACCCAAAGAATGTTATGTTTGAGAGTTTTTAGAGAGTGCCAATCCAATCCTATACAATGGCACATTGAAGCCACAACCATATTAGAGCTGCTTTGCTCCAGTATCCACTGTGAGGTCCAAGGTCCAGAGTTTGATCCCAGGAGAAGGATGAGCTCAAGAGGACCAATTTAGTCCGATGAGCAATCTAACTAGCTAGGCGATACCTGCTGGCTGGGTATCGATGACTCGTAGCTTTTCACTAGCTTTTGCATTCAGCCATTGAAGAGTTTAGCAGGAATCTTCTCAAGTTGGGTATCAAGTAATCGCCACATTGAATTGCATTGCTAAAGATTGATGCAAGAACTGGAGGTTAAAGAAATCCTGAATGAACTTTTCAGGATGATGGGGATTAACTTTCCTGAATTTGATCCAAAAATGGGTTTAATTTTTCAGTAGACGTGGAACTTTGAATCAATTGAATTGTACGTATAAATTTAAGAGTGGATGTCAATATATATAGTTTTGAGTAATTTACAGAAGAACAGTATTTTTTTTTTTTTGTTCAATATAGATTACGGCATTTTCACATAATTAGCATGCACAAGTTTACAATTTGAGGCTGAATAATGTCGCTGAACTGAGGTTCTATTTTTCACATTGCCTAGGTTATAAAAATGCAGAAAAGATACACATTGTGACATGGCCAGCATGATCTTGAAAAATTCACCTTGTTGATCAGTTTCTCAGTTGATGAACCACAAGAACAAAAAAAAAAAAAAACTCATTCTTGTACACTTGGACTCTCTTCTCATTCAGAATCATACTATCATCAACAGTCTCGTGTTCTAAGCCTTGGTCTCTCCTCTGATTGAGTCTTGATCCCCCACAACACTGCTCTTCCTTGCTTTGGTTCAACCACTTGTTTCGGTTTCAAATCAGATCTCCTTACAAGCTAAGCTGCCATCCTTCTTTCTGGAAAACTTTAACCTGTAAACTGCTCTTAGAATGAAGGATATTGTACTAAATCTTTCAGCATTCATAAGAAGAGAAGGAAACGGATGAACAAATTCTCGGAGTTAGAAATTCTCGGTGTGCCAAGATGACCATCATTAAAACATAGATACATGAATCTCAAAACCTCTTAAAAGATAGGTGCTTCAGAGCCATTTATGAACCCTATCTAAGAAAAATCTAGTAGATATGCAGACAGGTGGGATTTGCTTATTTCCACTGGAATCTCTGATGCCTATAAGAAGGCGCGAAGATGATGCAATTGAGACAACAAAAAAACCACACAATGTTATGTTTGAGAGTTTTCAGAGTCTGCCCATCAAATCCTACACCATTGATGCTGAAGCCACAACCACCTTGGAGCTACGTACTTTGCTGCAGTATCCATGCCACCGTGAGGTCCAAAGTCCGATCCTAATCGCCAGCTAGATGCTCAAAGAGACTTTATAGGCCCAATGAGTAATCTAGGTGATACGTGCCGCGGCATATCATTGGAGCCCTGATGATCCAAGGAGGAAGGCAAGGTGGGCCAATAGGCGCCACTACTAAGATAAGGTAGCCTTTGTCTCTAACTCACTACTTCTACATTCCAACATTTGCCTATTTGTTTCTCTTTTCCTTGTATGACTGCTTTCAAGGCTAATAATACCTTTGTTCTTCTTTCAGGCGCCTCACAGATTTTTCAGGGAATTGAAAGCAATATGTTGGCAATCAAGACTCAATCAGAGGACCAACACTTTGAGAATCATTCTATGAAACAGGATGAGAAAGAAGTGTAACAATGAGCTTCTTGTTCTCCCCCCCCCCCTTTTTTCACTTTGAAAATGATAGTATGAAACAGGATGAGAAAGAAGTGTGACTATGAGTTTTATTTTGTTGTTTTTTATTCCCTTGTTTTGGGATTCAGCAACTGAAAATAGATCAAACACGGAGATTAATTTGCGGTAATTGAGCGCCAGATGTATTTTTCTCAAAGATCATGGTTTTTTTTTTCATGTACATATTTTTTGGACTTGATAATCTTTGCGATGTAACCAATAGTTACATCTGCTTCATCTACCATTATTCAGCCTCAGATTATAATTCTTCTTGCAGCAGTAACCATCTACCGGGCAATAAAACAATCATAGATTTTCTATTCAAAGTTAGAACACCTATATATATATATATATATATATATATATATATATATATCTTGGATCAGATTTATAAAAGATTATTTCTTGGATCATTTCCAGAAAAGCTTCTTTAATTCAATTAGTCGGTCTTTAATAGAATTTTGGAGTTCTGACATAACACTTGAAAGTAGCCAAACAATGCATCAAATGAAGTACACTCATGCAGGGAGATCATAACTGCCCCCCAAACAAGACATTGTTCTATTCTAGACTTTCTCCTTGTAAAACATGATTTTGGACAAGATCATGATCAATGGATGGAGAAATGGACATCTCTAAATGGGGTGATTTTGGAAGGATATTTAGGATGAATTCTCATATACATACCTCCAAATTAAAATCTAAGACCATGAATAAAAGATGTAGTAGATATATGAACTCGGAAACACTCCTAAAAAAAGGTAGGGTCTTGAGAGCATTCATGAATCATGAACCATATCTAAGGAAAGTAAGTTTGAATAGATATGCAGACAGAAATATTCTGCTGATTTTACCTACTTGGAGTTTTTCGTGTTTCATTATAGTCATTATAGGCATCAAAATCAGAGAAAGTATTAAACCATTTCCAGCATATAGAACTTCGGAGATGATTGATTGATAGGGTATTAAGGGCAGCCTATGACTCGGTCAATTGGCGGATGATTGATCGGGTTCTTCGGCAGATGAACTTTCCTGAGCTATGGGTTCGGTGGGTCCTTGAATGTGTTTCCTAAGCTAAATTTTCTTTGGTTATCAATGGCCGAGTGTCGGGTTTCCTCTGTTCACGGAGGGGGTTGAGGCAGGGGATCCACTTTCTCCTTATCTTTTAATCTTTATGCAAGAAGTGAAGTGCTTACTAAGCTGTTGCAATGGCCTCTATTTGCCCTCGAAGGGATCAGTTTTGATCGAGGCAAGGTAAGGTTGAGTCATTTGCTTTTGCAGATGATTGCTTGTTTATAACTAAAGCTGGAAGCGAGGAAGCTTAAAAGATGCTCAACGTTTTGAGTCGGTTTAAAGCTATTTCGGGGCTTGAGATTAATCCAAAAAAATACAATGTTAAATTCTCTCCTAAGAGGGTGGTTAAATTTCTAGGTTTTGGAGAGAAGGTTGGTGTTTGATGTTATCTTGGTGTTCCCTTGATCATACTAGACTAAAACCTTCAAGACTTCAACTTCTTGGTAGAAGTTGTGCAAGGAAGGATCTCTTCATGGCATGCGTTGAAGCTAGCGGAGGAAGGGAGGGTAACCTTAGTTCAATCTGTGTTGTAGGCTCTCCCCGTCTATTTGATGCTTGCTGTGCAAGTACCCATCTCAGTTCTCCGGCGTATAGAGATGTTGGTGCGACAATTTCTTTGGCATGGCAAAAGGGGTGGCCTCTCAATGGTTGCATGGGATCAAGTATGCCAACCAAAAGCTTTTAAGGGCTCGGGATTAAAAGATTTATGTATATGGTAAGAGGCTTTACGTATGCGTCGCACGGCAAGATTGTTAGATGATTCTGGGTCTATATGGACTCGGGTGGTCCATGCTAAGTATAAAGTGTAGAGTGGTCTTCCAATAGGTAAAGCACCGGCTCGAGCCTCCCTAATTTGGAAATCAATGTGTGTGGCTGCTGAGAACTTGAGGAGTGGTCTGAGATGGACAGTGCAACAAGGTACATCTGCTAAGCTCTTTGAGGATTGGTGGGTTTTGGATGGGCCATTGAAGAATTCAGCATACATGTTCGATGTTGCTTATCAAGACCCATCAGTAAAGGTTAGTGAACTATTAGATGGTCATGGATTATGGCATGTTCAAACTCTCTCTTCTCTTTTTCACCCTCGTTTGGTTGAGGAGATTTGTAGCATTCCGGTCGGGGGAGGCTTGGAACAAAGGAAGCCCAGATGGATTTGGGATTCAACATGGGAGGTTTCGACGAGCTCATGTTATCAGTTGCTTGATGCCAATCGTAGATAGGTGCTTGGTTGGGGCATTGACTGGTGGAGTATTTGGAGGACTCCGACAGGGGCAGCGTGTGAAACATTTTCTATGGAAGTTTGTGTTAGAGATTTTCAAAATATAAATGTGTGTGAAACAACGCACTGGTTCAGTGACTGAATGTTCTGTTTCTGGTTAAGTGTAGTGAAACAACGCACTGGTTTAGTGTAACTAAATGTTCTGTTTCTGGTTAAGTGCAACTGAATGATATGAACGGTACAGATTGATCCAACTGTCAGAAATGATCAGTTGCATGCTTCTTCTAAAGAGGTGTCTAGTGTTATATAAATAGAGCACTACAATACCAGAAAGGTCTCTCTCGAATTCAATTTTTCACAGCAGTTTTCACTGTTTTTCTGAAATACTGCAGATTCAGAAAACAGAGGTCTTTGGTTCTCCTGTTTTAAAATTTCTCAGATATTCTGTCTATCTTCGTTAGTGCAAACGCAGATAGAAATAACCTTGAGTTCAGGCTTAGTTGTATCTTGAAGACAGATCTGCTGTAACCCGTTGCATACCATTTGGTGGGGGCAAATACTGTCTTTAGGAAAGCGACGCAGTAACGCGCCTCTAAGTGTTATTATTCTACTATTCAGAGACATTTCAGAAAGAAGACCAGGAGTATTTCCAACAATCTAAAGACAGTATTTGCAATGGCGATGTCTCTGCAGAAAATGACACAAGACTTTGTGAAGCTTGAACGTTTTGAAGGCGGTAATTTTAGGCGTTGGGAGAAGAAGATGCACTTTCTTCTTACCACACTGAAAGTGGTCTATGTTCTGACCACTCCAAGTCCAGACGAGAAGGAAGACGAAACAGTGGAGCAAACACGCGAAAGAGTGAAATGGGAAAATGACGACTACATTTGCCGAGGACACATCCTCAATGCGCTGTCGGATGCATTATTCGACGTATATCAAAATGCAGAAACAGCGAAGGAACTTTGGGATGCATTGCAGGCTAAGTATCTTACTGACGACGCTACAAGTAAGAAGTTTCTTGTTAGTCAGTTCATGAATTATCGTATGATTGATACCAAGCCTGTCATAGATCAATTGCATGAGATTCAGAATATCCTCAATCAGTTTAAGGTTAAGGATATGCATATGGATGAATCTATTATTGTGTCCTCTATTATTGATAAGTTGCCTATAGCCTAGAAAGATTACAAAAAGGAACTCAAGCACAAAACCGAGGAACTTACTCTTGATCAGTTGGCCCAACACCTTCGGGTGGAGGAAGAGACTAGAAAACAAGAGGGTAAGGATGATTCCTCTAAGGTTCATGTGGTGGAGGAAGGTTCTAACAGAAAGTTTCAGAAGCGTACATTTAATGGCGGTGAAAATCCTTCCGGTAAATGGAAGAAGCAAAAGCAGAATTTTGTAGATGCTGGTTGCTGGCATTGTGGCAAACCAGGGCATATGAAGAAAGACTGCCGAGCCTTGAAAAGGAAGAAATCTGGTGGAAAACCAGGAGCATCAGAAGCAAAGAATCCTAGATTCATTGCTGTAATATCCGAGGCAAATGTCCTCGACGATGCTGGAGACTGGTGGATTGACTCTGGTGCGACAAGGCATGTGTGCAATGACAAAAAGTTCTTTGCGGACTATGTTCCAGTTGAAGATGACACTGTTCTCTACATGGGAAATTCGTCGACTGCACCAGTTAAAGGAAAAGGCAAAGTGGATTTGGAGTTCACTTCTGGAAAGATACTGACGCTGACTGATGTGTATCATGTACCGGAAATTAGGAGGAATCTTGTATCTGGAAGTCTGCTAAATAAGCATGGCTTTAAATTAGTGTTTGAGTCGGACAAAGTTGTTGTGTCCAAGAGTGGAATTTTTGTTGGAAAAGGCTATGTAACCGAGGGCATGTTCAAGTTTAATATCAATAAAATAGTTGTTTCTGCTTATATGCTTGATTCTATTTCTTTATGGCATACTCGCTTAGGACATATAAGCACTAGGAAAATGGATTGCATGGTTAAATCAAACCTAATTCCTAAATATGAATTTGACATGATTGATAAATGTAAAATTTGCATGGAATCTAAGATAACCAGAATGCCATTTCCTAAACTTGAACGGACATCGTCTTTGCTTGAATTAATACATAGTGATGTATGTGATTTTCACAGTACCCCTACTAGAGGAGGCAAGAAGTATATTGCAACATTTATAGATGATTATTCGAAATATTGCTATGTTTATTTGTTACATTCAAAAGATGAAGTTCTTGAAAAGTTTAAGGCTTATAAAACAGAAGTTGAAAATCAATGTGGACTTAAGATCAAACGCCTCAGGTCAGACAGGGATGGTGAATACTACTTTCCTAATTATTGTGAATCAGTAGGCATAATTCATGAAGTAACTGCACCTTATACACCACAACAGAATGGAGTGGCTGAAAGAAAGAATAGAACTTTAACTGAGATGGTGAATGCTATGATTAGCAATGCTGGATTAAGTACCGGTTTGTGGGGTGAAGCCATACTTACTGCTACGTATATCTTGAATAGAGTACCTCTCAAAAAGTCTAATATTACTCCATATGAGCTTTGGTCAAAACGGAAACCAAATCTAAGTCATCTAAAGACTTGGGGTTGCAGGGCAATTGTTAGATTGCCTGAACCTAAAAGGAAGAAATTAGGTCAGAAATGAATCGAGTGTGTATTCCTTGGATATGCTTTACATAGTAAGGCATATAGGTTTCTAGTGGCTGAGCCGAATGATGCAGTGTCACTTAACACCATCATTGAGTCTCGAGATGCAGTATTTTATGAAAACAGGTTTGACAGAATTCCAAGGTTAAAGTCAAGTAAGGACTTGGAATCTGATAAAAGTTCAGAGCCGTTGCCTTTGTTGTCTAGAGAGGACAATGAACCTTTAGAGGTACCAAATGAGGGCAATGAACCTGTGGAAGAAGTCGAGCAAACGAGTTCGGAGAGAGAAAACATTTGGTCCTGAATTTATAGTTTATCTAGTTGAAGGCACTAGAGAATCTACATGTGTTCACAATATTTTGTCACTACATGTGGAAACGGATCCATTGACCTTTGATGAAGCAATGAAGTCACAAGATGTTGCTTTCTGGAAAGAGGCTATCCAAGATGAAATGGATTCCATTATGGGTAATAATACCTGGGTTCTTGCAGATTTACGACCTGGTTCCAAACCAATTGGTTGTAAATGGATTTTCAAGAAGAAAATGAAAGTTGATGGATCTATTGATAAGTTCAAGGCCAGGTTAGTTGCCAAAGGTTTTACCCAGAAAGAAGGTATTGATTATTTTGACACATATGCTCCGGTTGCTAGAATCTCAACTATTAGAGTTTTAATTGCTCTTGCTTCCATATATAAATTTGAGATTCACCAAATGGATGTCAGGACTGCATTTCTTAATGGTGAGTTAGATGAAGAAATCTACATGCAGCAACCGGAGGGATATGTAGTGCAAGGTCAAGAAAAGAAAGTATGCAAACTTGTTAAGTCACTTTATGGACTTAAACAAGCACCTAAGCAGTGGCATGAAAAATTTGACAAAGTAATTTTGTCAAGTGGTTTTAGGATACACCAGGCTGATAAATGTGTGTATAGTAAGTTCAGTGGAAAGCGTGGGGTAATAATCTGTTTGTACGTGGATGATATGCTAATATTCGGGACAGACCAAGAGAGCATTCAAAGTACAAAAGATTTCCTTTCGGCTAACTTTAGTATGAAAGATATGGGTGTTGCTGATGTAATTTTGGGAATTAGAATTAAAAGACGTGACGGTCGTTTGATTCTATCCCAGGCACATTACATTGAGAAAATTTTAAAGAAGTTTAATCATTCTGAAAGTACATCGGTTTCTACGCCGTATGATTGTCATACGCCATTGGCTCCTAATGTTGGGAGAGCAGTGTCACAGTTAGAGTATTCTAGAGTAATCGGAAGCTTAATGTATGCCATGACTTGTACAAGACCAGATATAGCCTATGCTGTGGGTAGACTAAGTAGGTATACTAGTAACCCAGGGCAAGTGCATTGGCATGCGGTGAATAGGGTATTAAAGTACCTGAAAGGAACTATAGATTTTGGAATAGTCTATAATGGGTATCCTTCAGTTTTGGAAGGGTACACTGATGCCAGTTGGATTACTGAGCGAAATGATCACTCATCAACGAGTGGTTGGGTATTTACACTTGGTGGAGGAGCAATCTCCTGGGGATCTAAGAAGCAAACTCTCATTACAGACTCGACTATGGCAGCCGAGTTTGTGGCATTAGCTTCTGGTAGCAAAGAGGCAGAATGGCTAAGGAATTTGTTGTTGGAAATTTCAATCTGGCCTAAGCCTATGCCACCAATATCTTTGCATTGTGATAGTCAGGCAACTCTGTCACGAGCTTATAGCCAAGTGTACAATGGTAAGTCCAGGCATATAGGACTTAGGCATAGCTATGTTAGACAATTGATAACTGATGGGGTGATAACCATTGATTTTGTTAAGTCAAGTCAAAACTTGGCTGATCCTTTTACGAAAGGGCTTGCAAGGGACTTGGTGTGGAAAACATCAAAGGGGATGGGACTTTTGCCCACTTAATTTAATCACTCATGGTGGAAACTCAACTCAACCGGTTGATGCTCTCAATCTCTTGAGTTCAATGAGAAACTACACCATATGTCGTGATTGGAAGCACTTTATAAATTATTTTGAATCATCCCAAAGTAAGTGCTTGGTACCTGTAATGTTAATATAAAGGAGGGTGAACTACTTAGTTCTTAATAGGTTGTTTGGTGCTATTGTTACAGGAACACTGATAATGATCTACCTATGTGAGTGTGGAAGTGGTGCCGCTTTCTATAGGTCACAAGGGCTGGACCTTAGAGCGCTCATGAATTCAAGATACAGACCCAAGGCCAGTGCACGGGTCAATCGATTGGGATGTCTGCAACGTTTTTTAAGGTTTATGTGTGAGACATGTCCGGTTAGTCACTAGAGGACTGCTAGTTCAAAGATACGTCTACTATGCTGCCCTAACTAGCTTTGATATGTTTTCACTAAGTGAATGGTTGAAGTCGTGAGACACTACTCATGTATGCATAAACTTTGTAAGAGAGCCGAGAACTATTTTCTTTATTTCGAAAATGGTGGGGGATTGTTAGAGATTTTCAAAATATAAATGTGTGTGAAACAACGCACTGGTTCAGTGACTGAATGTTCTGTTTCTGGTTAAGTGTAGTGAAACAACGCACTGGTTTAGTGTAACTAAATGTTCTGTTTCTGGTTAAGTGCAACTGAATGATATGAACGGTACAGATTGATCCAACTGTCAGAAATGATCAGTTGCATGCTTCTTCTAAAGAGGTGTCTAGTGTTATATAAATAGAGCACTACAATACCAGAAAGGTCTCTCTCGAATTCAATTTTTCACAGCAGTTTTCACTGTTTTTCTGAAATACTGCAGATTCAGAAAACAGAGGTCTTTGGTTCTCCTGTTTCAAAATTTCTCAGATATTCTGTCTATCTTCGTTAGTGCAAACGCAGATAGAAAGAACCTTGAGTTCAGGCTTAGTTGTATCTTGAAGACAGATCTGCTGTAACCCGTTGCATACCATTTGGTGGGGGCAAATACTGTCTTTAGGAAAGCGACGCAGTAACGCGCCTCTAAGTGTTATTATTCTACTATTCAGAGACATTCCAGAAAGAAGACCAGGAGTATTTCCAACAGTTTGCACATGGGAGGGAAGCTTGCAACCAGGGACAAGCTTTGGGCGATCCAATTGACGAGTGAAATCACTTTCCCACGGTGTCATGTGGGTGGGGAAGACAGCCATCACCTATTTTTTTAATGCAGGTTTGCGCGAGAGGTATGAGAACAAGCAATGGCAAGATTTGGGGTTGTCGTCTCTGAGTTAGACATGGATTTATGCTTCCGATTCTTTAGCAAATCTGGAAAGGATGAAGGTATAAGAAAGGTTAAGTCAGTTTTAGCTTATGGGTTATGGATGTTGTGGAAACAGAGGTGCCAGGCTATGTGTGGGGAGGATACTAATGATGCTCGATCCTTGGTCAGGAGTGTTATTTGGCAAGTCAAAGAGTACCTTATGCTTAATCCAGGAAAGAGAACCAGTAGGCAGGCTTCAAGTCGATGCATCCATTCCAAGATTGGGATGTGGCCAAGCTGGGCTTGGGGTTGTGTGTGAAGCTAGGGGTGATGTAAAATGTGAAATTGGTGAAACTAAGCCGGTGTCTTCAGTAGAGAAAGCAGAGTTCTGTGCAATCCTGGTTGGCATTTAGGTGGCAGTGAGCAAAAACGAAAAGAAGATTCTTGTTGAGTGTGATTCTCGGAAGGTGGTGGACATAGTGAGGGATAGACCGCCGGTTTTGGATGGCTGTCAGCAGGCTCTCCTTGATGTATGGTGGCGACTGAGAAATATTGAAAAGTTTACAATTGTGCATATTCCATAAGAAGAGAATGGAATGTCAACCCCGTGCTAGGGTAGAATGATTGCCCAATAAGCCTTTATGGCTTTAACTTCAACTCAATTTGTATAAAAAAAAACATATAGAACCGAAAGGAATCTAACGAAGATCCTCAAAATCTTTACACTTTTGAATAATTGTTGGAACATAGAATTCAAGTTCACCTAAACATACATGAGTTAGAATGGTTTTGGAAGGACTTTAATTGGATCATTGTATCCAACACTCTGGAAATATTCCAGATAAAAAATATTTAAAAATGATAATTATGATTGTTTAGTGTATATGTTAGTATGTTTATATCTATCCAACTTAGGTCATGATTGATGGACCTAAATTTATGATGATTTTAGGATTTTACCTTTTGTAGTTGTCTGCTTGTCTTATAAAGAGATGGCCCTTATACATTGACACATAAGGAACTAGTCATATCCCCTGTCACATGACAGGGTAACCACCATCTCCTCTCACCTCCCTCATAACTCCCCACTAACCCTCTTTAACCACCATCTCCTCTCACCTCCCTCATAACTCCCCACTAACCCTCTTTAACCATCATCTCTCCTCACCTCTCTCATAACCCCCCTAACTCCCCCCTCCCCCACTATTACCCTCTCCACATCAGCAGCCACATAGGATAAACCATGCCACATAGGATGCCAGTAGGACAATGCTAGATTATTTTATAACCATGCTCCTATATAAGGATGATACATCATTAATTCTCCCAGCTTTCTCTATTTATAACATGGTATTAGAGCAGACACGCGATGATGTGGTTGAGAAAGTGCAAGACGCAATCCTGGAAGGAGAGCAAGCTGCAACAACTCTTCTCAAAATATTCACAACAAATGAAGTGTGACGTTATCTGTGAAGTTGATAAGGAATCCAAGGGCATCAGGGATTCAATTATCTGTGAAGTTGAGAATGATCCAAGGATATCAAGGATTCAGAGCTGAATGAAATGAAAGAACAACTGAAGCTGAAGCTGAACAAGCCTGCACATGCTGATGATGTCGGTGATTACAAGTTTGTTCACCCCAAAGTGAAAGAACTGGTTGTGCACATTGTCAGCTTTCATGGAGTTGCGACAACCCCGGTGAAATGTGCAGACTCTGCTTTTAATGCCTATCAGTGGCTTATACAGTTGAAAGAGCGCAACGATGAACTTATTATCTCAGAGTCCATTTACAAAGGTTTTGTTATATCCCTAGATGTTATAACGGGAAGCTTACAATGTAGCCAATATAGCTAGAGCCAGGGGCGGACCCAGGATTTGAAGTCCGCCCGAGCTGCCTTACTTAATTCCACAAAATTTAATACCAATAAAAACTATTGTTTTGACAAAACACAAATTCCATTAAGGTTTCAAATAGTCTAACATTGACAAAGAAATATCATCATTTTGATGCAATAAATTATGAACAAAAGAAATATCATCATTTTGTTTTTTGCTAAATGTTACGGCCTAAATGATGCTTCATCATCAACGATGAGATTCCCCATAAACTAATTAATTATTTACTTCTAAGCATGCTTTAGATGAATTATATATATATAAATCCATCATACCATCATCTTTTCTTTTCCCTAATCCCTAATCTATAAAATAACTCAACCCCAAAAAATTAGGGTTTTTCCCATATGGAATCAATTCCACCATTAAAACACACAAAAATCAAGCCACCATTTTTCAAGAATAATTAAAAATCACTAAAAATCTAATAGAGAAATAGGAAGAAATTACCTCTTTTTTTATGAAGACGAAGAAGAGCTTGAATCTCCCCATATCCCTTACATAGAATTGATGGAAGAGATGAAATTGTGAGTATTTGATCTCCAAAATTTCCAAGGAAGAAACAATTGGGACTTAGATGGAGAAAAGAGATGATAGAGAGCAGAAACTCTCTCTCTACGTTTCCTGCGGGTTCCTGCGAGCAGAGGGGCTTGCTCAACTTAGGGTTTGGGTGGGAATAGCTCAAGTAGGGCTTGGAACTTGGGCTTTCTTTTGATCGGGGTGAACCAATAGCTCAAGTAGGGCTTGGAACTTGGGCTTTCTTTTGATCGGCTGAACCAATAGCTCAAGTAGGGCTTGGAACTTGGGCTACTCACTTGTGGCTTTCTTTGGAATGGGCTAAACCAACAGCTCTAGTAACCCTTAAGTGGGCTTAGGCCTTTGGCTAGTCATTTCTGATTTTATTTTGGCTGGGCTAAACCAAGTATACTAAGGGGATTTCTTGTGGGCTGCCCGGGCTACAGCCCGGTGCAGCCTACTCTTAGGTCCGCCCCTGGTTAGAGCTAGTCGGTCTAATTATTTTTGTCCTAGGAGGGAGGCTACGACCCTCCTATTTGGGATGTCTGATGCAAGTAGAGTTCTTCTACTAATCTAACCTTCGGGCTCAACTCATAAAAAAAACATGATATCAGAGCAAAGATTCTGGGTTTGAATCTCACCCCGCTGCTCTTTAAATTCAATGGATATTCACATGTGAAGTATAAATATTCACATGTAAACAATACTAGTATATGTATCAGTCTATTAGATAGTGTGGTTAAATTTTCGGATGTCGCTAAATCATGGTTAAATTTTCAAACATTGTTAAAGAATGTGGTTGAATTTTTGGAGCGGGTCATTGCAGATCGGAGAATTCGAAGTACGGGAAGAAGTCGGCATTTTTGTTATCCTATGAATAACCTTGCTCTGATACCATGTTATAAACTAATGGCAATAACATTTTTCTTTGAAATCTTTTTCTTCACTACGTGGATGCATTTGAGATTGAAACATTGTTCTCATTCGTCGTTGTTTGTGATTTGTTCAGCACATGGTAGAAGCGAAGTCCAGTGCCTTCGCACCCCGCCTGAGTTGTGATCCATCTGCCGATTAGAATTCTAGTAGACTGTGGCACAAAATGGCAATGGTTTCTAACTAAGAGTAGGAGGGCTAGCTTGTTTTTATATATTTTTAAGTAGCTCTGTCTTGATATCCTGAAGATAAATAGAATGTTTTAAGTTCCAGACTAAGATGATGAATCTTATCCTCCAGTAAACATATTAAAACAATTGGTTTTTTTGTCCGCTCGTTTTCAGTATTTCCTGAAGATATAACATGTTGCAATGCTTTGCACATTGTACAACCTTAAAATGTAAATAATAATATTTCCACTTCACCAAACATCATTTAACCTCAAATCGTCTCCGTCTCTAATAGAGAAAACCAATTGTCGCTGCTTATACAAAAGAATACAGGAAATAATACAGAACCCAAAAATTTCTTCTATCCGTAAACTATTCTTCTTCTATTTCATCAGATAGTCAAATGAAAGTGGCTGGTGAAAATGCCTGAAAACATTTTGCAATCATTTGGTGATGCTGTGTTAAGAATGCAGCATATGGACCAGAAACTAGGGTTTAGTCGAGCCCTTCTGCGTTCCAGTCTCTCCTGGAGTTTCCCACCTCTTCTTATGCACCACATGAGGTTCAGATAGATATATCCACCAGCTCAGAAGTGCTAAATTGTAGCTGATACATTTCTGTTCCCTGTTAGGCCATGAGATGATCCTGCCAGAGTATTCAGCAACCTGAGCATCAGAGAGCATTTGCAATGAGATAAAATCTCCATATTGGTTAGCAGTACGTAGAAGGTTAATAATTGGAGTAATGCATGAAATCAAAAGTCTGCAACATAGTCTGTGGACATCTACGTGAAGCAGCAAGAAAGGAATGCATGATAGCTGTTGATGAAGGAACCTGATTACCTGAAACCTGTTATATTAGACCGCTACAGGGAGATGGTCCATAGAATAAAGAGGATGAGAATGCCCAATCTGGGAGGAGAATCAGACATGAACTGATCTATGAAAGTATTAATTCGATATTAGGACATTACGAGAATATTATAGAATAGTAAAACTGGCCTATCACTATTAATTCCAAGAGCTGCAGAGAAAGTGGAGACTTAATGCTAACCTGAAATTGGTTAATGAAGATGAAATTTCCAAGGAAAAAGATCAGCACATTTATTTTTCTACTTTATGAGTAGTCTGCCGAAGTGAACCGGGGAGGATACAGACTTCCTAGCATTGAATGATAGTGGAAGAAGAATTACTGGTAAGTTTTCACCTCATTCGCTTAATATAGATCAATGACAAAGAAAGGAATTGTCATATGAAAGCCATAGATTGAGATAAACAGAAAATCGACCATTCTTAATACGGGAGCACAAAATTTCAGAAAACTTTGTCATGTTACTTATTAATAGCATCTGAGATAGCTAAGAGAATACGATGTGGAAAGAAGGCGAAGTATGGGTTACTAGTGAACCAGAAGCTTTACTTACTCCTTTCTTGTAGCCCCCATAAACGACAATTATCCATTTGCTGACAGCTCTGCTAAGTACATGCAAATCAAAATCAAGTTAATCATAGTTGTTTGGCACACTACGTATCGATGTCAAAGTAAATATGCAAAAATGCAGAAATAGAATAAGTAGATTGCATAACATCAATTAACAGTAATGAAGTCTGCTATCAATATTCAGCTTTCTTACAATGTTGCGGCCATCTAATAATCTTAGGAGAAGCGATAATTCTCCCTTTACTTCTCTAACATTCCATCACAGTCATATTGAGCCATATGGATGAAAGATGCAGACATCAGCGATCACATATCCCACTGCAACGGGTGTGCTAACTGCAAGGTTGTAACTGCAAAATATGCTGCATAATTGCACTCGAATTAGTACTTAAATATAGACACAAGTGATAGGTGCATATGCTATACTATTACAGATATTTAATACCCATTGCATCACGATACCAACAGATCTCTAGAGGCAGGAAAGATCCCCAAAAAACATTTGGTACCTTGAAATGGGTGACGTATTGAACCAAACAATAAAGTATGAAAAAAGATTTGTGTATGCACATGGCTTACGTGGCCATGTATTATTGGCTTACGTGATGGGGACCAGCGGATGTGAGTGGATCTGGAGCGTTGAAAGTGGCCATGTACGATGCACATGCCTATGTGGCATGTACCCCAATCACTTCTCATAAAGTATCGACTGGCATGGGAACTACTTCAACAAAGTAATGTAAACCATGTGAAGTGGGAAGAATGGCGCCTGTATGTTTAACGCAAAGAAATACCCCAACGCTGATAGTCTGACCTGGATACAATGTTCCAATGAATTGCTCCTGAAGTGGTATAGACAAGCTCTTATAACATTGGAGCTGATAGAATTCCGAGCAGAAGGCGTTCAATGTCATTGTGAAAATAATATGATCAATTACCACAGTAACAAGACCCAGATGCTAGAGCAAAATAAACTCCTTTCGTCAAGGATAACTTGAATCATTGGCAGCAACCACATTTTGCCACCCACTAACCAAACTGCTTAAAGTGGTATTATCAGGCATCCAATCTTTTTGAATCATTTTCTCCAAAAGCTGATTAGCTTCATCTATAAAACCAGCTGTACAAATATCACAAATTAACATAGCACACTGAGCATCATCAGGCTTGTTTTGTTGCTTTTCCATGTCATTGAGAAGCTTAAATGCTTCTGAAAATTTTTGCTTCCTGCAAAGGGAATCTACTATATTAAAATATGTCCCAGCACTCATCTGCATCCCTTTCCCCTTCATCTCATCCTGAAAGTTAAAGGCCTCTACAAAGTTCCCTTCTTTACAATGTGCATAAATCATCACCTGATAAGTGATTTCATCAGGTAATACACCCTTAGCAACCATTTCCTCGAACAATTCAAATACCGCTGTCCTGTTACCATGTCTGCTGTGGCCATCCATAAGAGAAGTATAAGTAACAGTGTTTGGCATGAGACTCTTTTCCTGCATTTCCAAAAAGAGCCCACATGCTTCATCCATCTTTCCTGCCTTGCTGTATCCATTAATCAAGGTCGTGTAAGTCACATTGTTAGGCATGATCTGCTTGTCCGCCATCAGTTGCAGCACTTGACTTGCTTCCTCCAGCTTCCCCAGTTTGCAGAGACCATCTATGAAAGTGTTAAAAGAGAACACAGTAGCAAATCCTTTAAGAAGCATTTCATTGAACAAATCCAATGCTTTCTCTAAGTTCCCTGTTTTACAGCATCCACCAATAAGAGCATTATAGACATAACCATCCGGCACCATTCCGCTTGACAACATTGCTTCAAATAATGCAAAAGCCTGAGTTACATTCCCTAATTTGCAGTAGCCATCAATCATTACTGAGTATGTTACACCATTGGGCACCAGACCCATCCCTTCAATGCTCATAAAAAACCTCTCAGCACTCCCAATATTACCTGAACTGCAAAGCCCATTGAGCAGAGCATTGTAAGTAACAATTGTTGGCTCCACACCTTTCTCGCACATTTCACCATGCAGATTTAAAGCTTTCTCTGTATCACCTATCTTAAAAAACCCAGAGATAAGAGAGGTGTAAATATGCACATCAGGAGTGAGATTTTTCTCACTGAGCTCCAAGAAGATCTTGAAAGCCTCTTGCATCTTTCCACTCTTGGACAGCGCATGAATCAGCACACCGTATGTCTGCACATCAGGCATCACACCTGTTCCAAGCATAGAATGAAGTGTGGAGACAGCTTTTGCTACATTATTTGCTTTGCAGTAACCATCAATAATGGTCGTATAAATCAGATCATTCGGCTGAAGACCACAACCAATCATCTCCTGGAAATACATATCAGCCTCACTCATCTCCCCGGCCTTAGCATGCCCATGAACAAGGGTCCCGTAGGTAAATGCGTTGGGCATCAACCCGGTATCATGCATTTGCACAAAATACTTCCTCGCATCTTCTAATTTGCCTGCCTTGCAAAGACCGCTGATAAGAGAATTGAAAACAAAAGCATCCGGACAAACATCCATTACAGTCATCCTATCCAAAGTGTTACAAGCCTCCCCAATCCTACCTTCCTTGCAGTGACCAGTTATAAGAGTAGCATAAATAACAGCATTTGGCTGCACGCCACTAGCAACCATCTCCTGCAAAATACCATTTGCCAGTGTCATCTCCCCACAACCACAGAGCCCATTGATCAATGTGCTGTAAGTATATAAATTAGGTGACACGGTATGACTCTTCATCTCATCGCGAACTCTAAATGCCCCTTGTACATCCTGCTGCTTAAAATGTCCCTCCATGACTAGATTATAAGTTATAACATCTGGTTTATGACCCATTTGGAGCATCTCTTTTAGAAGCTCATGGGCTTTGTCTAGCTTGCCAGTCTTACATACACCTCGGATGAGATTGTTGTATGTGAACGTGTTTGGCTGAATGCCAGCACCCACCATCTCATCCCTTACTCTGAAAGCCTCATCTATTTCCCCTTCTCTCATAAATCCATCGATCAAAGTGGAATAAGCAACAATACCAGGGCATAGACGCAATTGATACATCTCATGAAACAATTGTCTGGCTTCCTTTGACCTTCGAGCCTTGCATAATCCTTTAATAATTGATCCATAAGTGAACCCATCTGGACTCAAACCTTTCATTGTCATTTTCTTCTTGGATTCAAAAGCTTCATCAATAGCACCAGCTCTACACAATCCATCAATCAAGGTGTTATAAGTCACAACATTGGGCCAACAACCCTTCTCCTCCATCTCCATGAAGACCTGTCTAGCCGAATTGACATCTCCAGCCTTACAGTAAGCACCAATCAAGGTTGTGAATGTATAAATATCACGACCCAATTGCATCTCCACCATGAATTCATTCACTTCCCAGAACAAAGCCATCTGATGAGCCCTCAAAATGTCCTTCAAAAGAGCATTGCAACACCTCAAACTGGGCCTAAAGGTTCCATCTTTCATGGATAGAACCACTCCAGCGGCGTCTTTTAACATACCCATTTTCTTATAACTATCGATAAGCACGTCAAACACCATTGGATTGGATCCCGGTCTTTGCTTAAAGCTATAGGCTAAAGAATCCAGAACGGAGGAAGCGGTGAACTGCGCTTTGATCATACGCTCGAGAAGGCCATTGGCTTGGGGGAAATGGCCGGAGTTGCATAGAATTACAGCTAGATTTGAGAAAGAATCCAAGTCTGGAGGTGTACCCATTTGCGATCCAGCCCAATAGAAGAAATCCAAGAGAACTCTGGGGTCGCATACGTTATTCAGGCTGCTGACCACATTGGAGACGACGGCGGGAGTGAGGTTTCGAGGGAGGTCGGAGGCGGCCATGGCAAGCTTCCAGTTGGTAGAGTTTTTGAGAATGCTAGAGATCTCTCTAGCTATACCATCGCTCTTACTGTATCCTTTGTCAATGGGATTGGTGGATACCTCCAAGGACAAGAGACGTCGGCATGCGACAGGAGATGGAGACCTAATTCTACGCAATTGGATGAGATCTATGAGAAGAAGACGACGATAACGGGAGAGCCTAAGCATGGTGGCTACCTCTCCTATTGCTTAGAGAGGAGAGGCCCTTATGATCCTATCGAAGCCTCGCCGCCGCCGTCGTCTCCAATACTTCTTCGAGTTCTCTGGTATCGGAGAGCAGAAGAACAGAAGAAGAGGGTAACCGGTATCCAGGTTAGAGGATCCGCATCCGACTGAGATCTGGATGCGGGTTTAGGAGTTGAGTTCGGATTATAAATTACACGGGTCCGACCCGACACTGTGAACTAATTAGTCTAATTTGGCTGCGTCGGGCTACGTTCAAGGGATAACGGATAACGGGTCTGAATTAGAAATCCATATCTGATTCGTGTTGATAAGACAAGAATTTGGATCGGTTTAGAACAGGATCCATTATACCCAACTCCACTTGTAAATTGCAACCCCTACCATAGCCGTTAGGCCTCCAGCAGCTCCTTCGTGAACATAGGGGAAGAGAGACAACGGAGCGGAGAGGAGTTAGTCTTGTAAGCAGCGCTTCCATAAGGTGATACCTAAACCCTATTCTTTCTATTGGTGATTAAAACGTAAATTTTTTTAGATAGTTTTGAATCAAATCCTCAAACCCTCATGCAATTATTTCTTTTTCCTGTAAAGCTTTTGATTTGGCCATGATGCTGTTTAATTTGAAGCAAAATATTATCATTTAGTGAAATTTTTTTTATCTTTATTAGTTTTGTGGTAACTTTTCTGCATTCGGAAGCAACAATTAGTTATTTTTGGACATCTTTATGCCATTTTGGATCCAAATGGTGCCAGGGAAATGGAGCTTTTAGGAGTCGACCTGATCCTAGTTTTCCTAAACTCGAGAGCTTGATTCTATTTCCTGGTTATTGGGTAAGCTTCGATTCCTCGGTGGGTTTCAAAACTTAAGTCTTTTGGGTGAAAAAAACCTCATGTCAAATGGTTCTTTCTCTCTTATTAAGAAGCAAGCACCAATTTTTTTCAGCATTGCAATCTTTTAGTCACATTGTTTTGTTTTACCAACTATAGCTATCAGAATAGAATTGAAGCTATCAGTTCTTAACCCACATCAATCATCTTGTCTTCAAATGGTGTCTAGAAAACATTAATTTTCCATTGCTTCTACTTTCTAGAAATCCGGATCATAAAGGTTTCGGTTGATAACAATCCTCTCTTGAATAGGTCTTCCTCACTATGTTTCCCTTGTTTCAGAAGAAAGAACTAATTTTCTATATTCTATATGATTTTGAAATCAAATGGCTTAATTTGCTCGGCAGAACTCTTACAAAAATCAATTAATGACTTTTTTTTTCTCCGTTTAGTTTACAGATTTGATTTTTTGTAATCTTTCATTGGTTTCAAAACCGTAGTTTGGTTGTAGGAGGATAATGCTAACTTTGATGACCGTTGGATGTAGAAAGAAAAAAGAGAAGACTACGACTTAGATCACTTTCTTGTGCTCTAAACTCTAATTCTCTTTAGCAAAGCCCATTTTCCTATATGTAATGCATGCTATGGAGTCAAATAATATTGCTGCTTTTACAGGATGTAGTCATATCCACCAAAGACTTGTTTCTAACAAACAATAAAACTCACGTTTCACTATCTAAGTTATGGGATTTGATTGAACTATATCGGCTTCTAAAGCTATGATCATCCAGTACTCATAAAGTCCAAATTACCTGATTATGAAGAGTTGAAAACGACGGTACTGTGTTCCCAGTATCCAGGCTTTTTTTTGGAATCATTCAAAGCTCTTTTTTCTTATTCTAAAACCTTTTATCCTTGAAGATAGCTATGTCGGCGTTGAAAGACCTGACCCGTCGGCCAGTGTCCGCGACAATTCGGCTCACAGTGCCGGCAGGCGGAGCCCGGCCAGCTCCTCCAGTTGGGCCAGCTCTTGGACAGTACCGGCTAAACTTGATGGCATTCTGCAA
Source organism: Narthecium ossifragum (assembly GCA_963920575.1). Lineage (NCBI taxonomy): Eukaryota > Viridiplantae > Streptophyta > Magnoliopsida > Dioscoreales > Nartheciaceae > Narthecium > Narthecium ossifragum. The sequence continues at coordinate 913,795 of OY986969.1, forward strand.
GGACTTCAATGCAAGGACCCAAAAGTACAAGCCTGACACCCCCATGGCCGTCACGATCACCGCCTTCAAGGATAACACCTTCGAGTTCACCGTCAAGTCCCCAAAAGTTACCTGGTACCTCAAGAAAGCTGCTGGGATCGAGTCGGGCAGCAGCCGGCCTGGGCACGTGACGGTGTCATCCATTACTCTTCGTCATGTTTATGAGATTGCCAAAGTGAAGCAGTCTGATCCTGTTTGCCAGCATATGCCGCTGGAATCCATCTGCAAATCTATCATCAGTACCGCTAATAGTATGGGAATGCAGGTTGTGAAACATGATCTTTAAATGATTTTGTTGCAAACCAAATTTGCTTGCAAGCAAAGATTTCTGGTGAGCTCCATCTTGTAGTTTTGGGAAATATCCTTGCTTGATGCATCTATGAGACACAATGACTAGTCTTATCTTATGATGATGTCACAAATTTTCATTGGTGTTCCTACAATGTACCAAGGATTTCATTGAAGCCTCAGTGGATTCATCATTTGCACTTTAACTACTGCTTTCTTTCCCTTGGATGATATAATCGTCCAATTTTATGGTTGCAGGCAGACCTTTCTTTGTGAAGTATCTTGTGAAGGGCAGAGAAGGGATCTTGCATTTGATCCTTCTGCTCTCAGGTATATATTGAGAAGTTTTGATTGCTTCCTTCTTTCATGAAACAAGATAGGCTGCAGAAGGCTTTTGATTGATAAGCCTTCAAGCAACGTGTATCTTTGTCCAGTACTTGCGTGTGAAACTAGCAGTGGATCTTATGAAGGCTTCCAGAACAACTTCAATCTTGATTCTAGAGTGTTCCAGAACAAGACAACAGTATCCAAAGAAGACCTTGTAAGATTCGCGCAGATCTTGCATGAATCCAACCAAACTGTTTATAAATCCTTGTCCAATGCTTTCGGGAGATGTTGAGGTCCGGCGAGCAGGTGGATCATGTGGCAGTGGCAACATTGCTAAACGCATGGAATGATCCGGATGCTTCAAGTTGGCCAGTTAAGGTGCATGCCCACGTCGCAAAATTGGGATTTGGGACGACCCTTTTGGTATGCAACACTCTGGTGGATTCCTACTGCAAGTGTGGCTCGGGATTTAGGACGACCCTTTTGGTTTGCAACACTCTGGTGGATTCCTACTGCAAGTGTGGCTCGACGGCTGTTTGATGAGATGCCGAAGAGGGATACCGTGAGTTAATAATGCCATGTTGCAAGGTTACTCAAAAGAAGGATTTTATACAGAGGTCTTGGAACTTTTTGTGCAGATGAGAGAGTTGGTTTGAAGCCCTGCCAATTCACCTTCTCCGGTTTTTTTAGAGCACTGCCACTGGAGTTGGCGATCTTGGTTTCGGGCAGCAGATTCATGGCCTTGTTATCAAGACAAACTATGGGTGGAATGTGTTCGTGAATAAGTCTCTGTTGGATTTCTACTCAAATCTGATCACCTGGCTGAAGCGAAGATGCTCTTCAATGAGATGCCGGAGAGAGACAACGTTTCTTACAATGTGATGGTTTCGGCATACAGTTGGGATGCTCAAACCGAAGATAGAGTTTCTTGATCTTCTGCAAGAGATGGAGTTATTAGGTTTCGATCGTAAGCAATTTCCTTTCACCAGTTTGTTGAGTGTTGCAGGGACACTTCCATGCTTAAAAATGGGCAGGCGGATCCATGCTCAATTGATTTTGATGGGTTTAGCAGAGGACAATCTTGTGAGCAATGCCCTCATTGACATGTATGCCAAATGTGGTCATTTGGAGAAGGCCAGGATGATCTTTGGAGGTGAAACTAATGGCAACATTGTCTCAAGGACAGCCATGATCTCAGGGTTTATCCAGAATGGACTCTATGAGGAAGCATTGAGGCTATTCTGTGAGATGAGAAGGGTGGCGAGCTTATCCCAGGATCGTGCAACCTTCTCTGCCGTCGTAAGTGCATCGGCGAGCTTGGCTTTGCTCGAGCTAGGGAAGCAGCTGCATTCATACATTATCAGGTTCGGATACTTCTTGAGTGTGTTCTCTGGTTGTGCTCTTCTCAACATGTATGCAAAGTACAGATACCTTGATACCTTGCCGACGCAGTTCACATTTTCGAACTGATGCCAGACAAGAATATAGTATCTTGGAACGCGATGATTTCTGCTTATCCGCAAAATGGTCAGAGAAGGAATGCTCTTAGATTGTTCGAAAGCATGCTTCGAGGCGGTTTCCGGCCAGATTTGGCTACATTCCTCAGTGTCCTTTCGGCATGCAGCCATAGTGGGCTTGTAGAAGAAGGGTTGAAGTACTTCGATTCTATGACCACATCGTATATGTTGCAACCTAAGACGGGACACTATGCTTGTGAGATAGGCATACTAGGGCGTGTCGGCTGTCTGGCTGAGGCGGAGGAGTTGATTTCTAGGATGCCGTATGAGGCTGACGAGACAATCTGGAGTTCAGTATTGAATTCGAGCAGAATCCACAAGAACGAAGAATTGGCGAAGCGAGCAGCCGAGAAGCTGTTCAGAATGGAGCTCAGAGATGCTGCTCCATACATCATACTGTCCAACGTCTACTCAGGAGCTGGCCGTTGGGAAGATCAGCAATGGTGAAGAAGATGACGAGGGATCGTGGTGTGAAGAAGGAACTGGCTTATAGCTGGGTCGAAATCAAAGGGAAAATCTACATTCTCGTTGAATGACATGAATATTCCGCAGATAATTGAGATCAAAGCAGTTCTGGAGGAGTTGAGTGAGGAGATGGAGAAGGCAGGCTACAAGACTGATGCTAGTTGTGCTCTTCACAATGTTGGGGAAGAGATGAAGGTGGAGTCTTTGAGGTCTCACAGTGAGAGTTAGCCATAGGTATCAAGGTGATGTCGAGGATTGTGGAAAGGGAGATCATAGTCAGAGATTCGAGCAGATTTCATCATTTTAGGGATGGATTTTGTTCGTGTGGAGATTACTGGTGACTTGCTCAGTTAGATGTCTATAAAATTCCTGTTGTGATTAGGAGAACAAAGGATGACTATCACAGAAAGTGTTTGTTTTTTTTTTTGGTTCAAAAGCCTGAAGCATATAGCAATGCTTCATAGAAAGGATCAACTGACAACCTCGTTACCAGAAGTTCTAAACAGTTTCAGAATCAGCAGCTTAATTATTGGATGTAAAATACCCCTATTCTCACAATGAGACTAATGTATGTTACAAAGAAGTTGAGTAATATATCCAGCATGAGTTTCGCCAGGCATTCAGCTGTCATTGTTGCAGATTAGAGAAGTTTCTGATGGCATGCTCAACCGGAAACGAGAATTACAGGCCGGTATTTCCGTCCAGCGGAGATGCTCATGCCATTGTTCTGAGCTTAGCCGAGGCTGAGCAACTCTTTTTGGTTGCTCAGTTTAGGCCAGAAATAGCAAAAGAAATTTGTAAACAAAACCTATGTGCAAAAAGAAGATGATAGAATACAATCTGATCTATGGTGCCGAACAAGAGTTCATTTCACATTCCTTCAAAGTTGTCAAGCTTCCCAAAACCTGTGTATGTTGTCACTTGCCCTGTTACTTTTGGCAAGAAGCAAGTCTTTCTTCCTCTACCCTTCTCATAAGATCTCCGGAAAGTAGCTGAAAGGTCAGTCCTAGCTGTACATGATTCTCTTACAACAGTAGGCAAGCATCATGTACTGTGAACCTGTAAATTAGCAGTTCCATCAACTAGGAAGGAGATGAGATTCCATCCTGTGAAATACGAAACAGTTGGAAATCTTGTGAACACCTCCCAAGTGCTCAACTATAACTAAATTCTACTGTTTGATAAGAGAAACTAATGAACTACAAAAGCTAAAAAAGCAGAACAATTGGTGAGCACATTATAATTCAGAGAAAAGCACCTATATTGCACAGTCGAATTGAAATGTTCATGCTCTAAAGAATTCCAGCTAATAAAGTTCACTGGACAAGCAAAAGAAACATTTTTTCCTCATTTAATTGAAACGACTACAGCCATCTTCACCATTCATGAGTTTGACATTAACAATCTTTCTTCAAGTTTACATCACCATCTCATATTTCAAAGCCTACCCATTTCACCAATCCCCCCATATCCCATGAAAAATCACAGGATCTTGATGAAATCTCACAATTATAAGCATCACCACTCTTGAGTGTGATGTAAACCGTTCCATCTTCTTGAAATATTGTAGCAAAATCTCACATTTAATCACCAAGGTGCGGAATTTCCAAGAAAAAATTCCAAAACATAGCCGAAAACTCACCTACAATCCCGGCACATCTATCTTCTTCTTCTTCTTATCGTTCAGCAACTCATCAGGCAGGACCTTCAGCTGCTTCCTCTGCTTGGATTTGGCGATCTTCTTGAGAGTCTTCGGATTGGTGATCTTTTGCAATTTTGTGCCCGACTGTAATATATTCTCTTGCTTCTTCTTCTCCCTCTCCTCCCTGAGCCTCCTCTTCTCCACCTTATTCTTCCTGATCTCCTCCTTTAGCTCCTCCTTCCTCTCCTTAAACGCCCTCTTGAGCTCCCTCTCATGTGTGCGCGTCTCGAGAGACTGGACCCGCCGGGAGACCCGCACGGCGGAGGCGCGCTGGACACGCGGCTGCTTCCACTTGCGCCCGGAGACCTTGCCGGCGATGACGCCGTCGTAGGTGGGGCGGCCGTAGGTTGGCTTGTCGGGATCACCGGCGGACGGGATCGCGGCGCGCTTGGACGGCGGGAGATCGGCAACGTCGGCGTCGAGGTCCATGGCATCCGGGCCATCGGATTGAAGATCGGAGGGCTGAGAACGCTTGCGCTTGTTCTTCTCGCCGCCTAGGCCCTCGTCGAGGGTTCGGAAGTCGATGGTGCACGCCATTGGGGCACGAGGATATCAGTGGTCTAGGGTTTTGAGAGCAGCGGGTGGGAGGCTATTTATGCGTGGGCGGGAGCATGTTCGGGTCCGGGTCACTTGGTGTGGGATCCGACCCGAAACCGACATTTCACTGTGAAAGCGGGCATGATCCCTTCTAAGATCCGAATCTCTAAACGGGTGGGACACCACCTTCTCGTGATCATAAATAAGGCCCGTGTTCAATCAGGATCGGATTAAAGGCCCGGTTTGATTGCACATGCATTGAGAGTACAGCATCACCTGATGCACGGCTTTGATGCATGTGTTGTTCTAAATAAAGTTGATCGTGACATCCCAGGGACAGAATCAAATCAGATGATGCAACATTAGACTTAAAAACATGAGACATGTTTACCATGATGCGTTTGTTTGGTATGCTACATCATTTATATGGCTATTGAACCCTCTTTATTACTTTCAAAATAAAAAATTACAATTTACTAGGTTTTATATTACACGGTTCATCTTAATTGACTGCATCACATGATTACATCATCAGATCAAGCATTTAACAACCTGATATAACTTGATGCATGCAACCTGATGGCCCTAATAAATGAATCGCCATAACCGTATTCATTTGGGCCCGGAGTAAAGGGATTTAGAGCTGGGTCGAACCCAAATAACTCTGGCCCGTCTTCTTCGAGCATTTCGATCCTGCTCATACTTTAACAGAAAAATCCAGTCCCTCCTGGGCTATTTTGGACGGCTTGAGTCAATAATAGTGAGTTAAGCCAGCAACAACATATTAAGACATCTAGCGCCTTTGTATGACTTTGATTGCAGGAAAAAGAGTGGAAAAAGAAAATGAGACGTTCTAGACAGTAAAAAATACAAAGCTTTGCAAGAAAGTCACTACTTTCCAATTGCTTGGGGAATGAAATCAAACTATTATATGCAACTATATCTGACTATGAGGTGTTTTGTTTTCTCTCAGTATGATGTATTTTGCGGCAGCCTGCAGCTAATATTTTTTATGTAAAATAGTTGAGTCATGTATTTTTTTTTTATGAAAAATTCTAAGTGATGTAATTTTTTTTAATTTTTTAAATAGTTGAATCGTTGATCCTGACATATCTCTTTGAACAAACTGTTATTTATATTAAATAATTAATATCTAGGAGAGATGACCTTCACAGGCTCTTACTCTATCATTACTAAGTAATATTCATTGGGGGAGAACTGCTATAATAATTAAATAAATGATAAGAAAAATACTCATTACATGATCCGGGTTGAGATTGACGACAGCTTCTCTCTATGCTCGCCACGTGTATTATTCAATATTCAATTATGAAAATAAGAGATGGATGAGAAGTAGTAGTTAGCTCGAATTATCTTTATGGTTGATATAGATTTTTTAAATCACCAATTTTCCAAAATACGTAAAAGGGCTTTTGGTTTTCATGTTTCCATTCTCAATTTCAGTATATTTTTGTTTGCTTTAAATTCTCAATCTAGAGCTTATTGAAAAAAATGATATAATACTATGGAGAAAAATATCATATTTTTGCTCCTTCAGGAACAAGAGCTAGTGGCCTCCGCTCAGTGAGTCAGAGGCCGAATCCATTCTGACCCGGGCTAGCGGGCTCGGTAATGGCGGTACGGCGGTCCGCAGGAGCAGCGCAATAATACAGCGCCCCTGCCACCCGCGAGGACATCAGAGGCTTCCAAGGAGCGACCGACGAACGTGGACCGTCTGATCACTGAACCCCCCCACTCACTGCCACCACCCACATCACCCGATGCTGTCTGTGGTCCTCGATCTCCATCCTACAATCCCCACCGTCCATTCAAACAATCCAACGGTCACTTCGCCGGCCCCACCAGAATCATGACTCAACTCCCCAGTCTCGATCCCCGCCATCAAAACGCCCACCCCCGGTGGTCCCCCTACGCCTTATCTTGCACCGTAGGGGCACGCAACCCACCACAACCCAATCTCCACCGTCCATCCACCTCGCAATATCTCACGACACGTGGAGTCACGTGCCCGCTTTGAGAGCGATCGCCGTGTCCCCCAGTCCTACACCAAGTATTTATACCTTCAACCCTGGGGATTATTATAATTGAGTTTAAAGTCCTTGTTATTTAAGTACTAAACTATGGTGTTAGTTAGATAAATTACGTGATTACAGGTCGGTCCCAGCCGTCCTGACTCCTGGGTAACTTGGAACACTAATCTAAATCCCCGTGGTTATGACCATCATTATCACATGATTAGTGGAAGCACCGGGACTCTGTTTTAGGACTACGCGGTTCGACCACCGATTGGCGACCTTTCTCTTTTCCGGGATCCCTCCAATCGACAACTTAAAAAAGACCAATAACGTGACGTCATCATCGCGTCCGGTGACGTGGCGCCCGTAACGTCCCTCTCATCGGGGCTCACGCGAGCCTCGTGATGCCCCCGCCCAAACCGCCCCCGAGGAACCGTCCAAGCCCTGGGCGTAACGGCATGGACCGACACGTGGCGGTTTATAAGGATAGAGCTCGTTTGGATTGTTGTTTGGCGTCCGGTGGAGTTAAAGCATATTGAGGCCCGGGGTGGAGTCCGGATTCGATTCGGATCGGGTTGGTTTGGCTTGGGTTGGGTTTTGGTCTGCCGGTGGGTTTCAGGCTTTCCAGGGCGAGTCGTGTGCGGCCCGGGAAGGGCTTGTCCTATGGAACGGGGGCAGCGTGGGCCCCACTGGACGGGCATTGTTTGTCGGCTTGTTAGGGGGCACTTGTGGGCCCCAGCGACGGGGAGGGGGCGGAGACCGGGGAGGGAGAGAGAGAGAGAGGAGGCATACCATCAGGAGCCGGATATCTATGCACCGACTTTTTCACCCAAGTATTTCACCCGATAGCAAAACCACCCATCCACTTTACTGTCATTGGACAGTCGGGAGAAGAGGGTGCGGCACCGCGGTCCCTTAGCGCGCCACACATCACGTGATACCCACACAGGAACTATCACGTGCCGTTCAAGTCCTACAAGTCGGACTTTAATTCGACGAGTACGCTGTTTGGTGGTTGAAAGGATAGCGATTTGCGGATATCCGTATCCTAATAAGGACCTGGATGGTGGGGTCACCGGAGTAACTTTAAACGCCGTCACGACTCCCCCCGCTGGCTGGAATACCCCCAACGCTTGTTATTACACCGTTACGGTCAGCCGCCGTGACAATACCAACCTCATACCCACTTGAAACCACTAAACAAGCAGTGGAGCAAAGCGACGGTGGGAGGACGGTAATCACACCGCAGTAAGCACATATTAGCAGGCTCCTAGACTCTCTATGCCGGGCCCCACCGCGAAGCCCTTTCCGACACGTGTTATTTCCGGAAGGGGGGTATACTAGGTAGACTCACCATCATACAGTGGGACTAATTTACGGGGACATAAATAGAAAAAGCTAATCAATACGCTGCCTGTTAATGGCGCGACAAAGCCAGGCAGCTCCCCCTGTAAGCCGGGCGGTTAGAGTCTGACGCCGTCAGCCTTCCGTCAGGACCTGGCCTTCCTGCCTCGAGTTTGGGAATTAACCGCGGTCGAAATGATTGCGTATTAATTTGACCCCGGGTGGGGATTTCACCCGACCCGGTCGACCACTGAGTACGAAGTGCCCCCGGGCAGCTGGACGGCCTCCCTGGCGAGAGCTCCGAAGAAGAGAGAGAGATCGGGGGATTGGGAGAGATAGAGAGAGAGAGTTCGATCGACGAGTTTCTAGGTTTTGGGTTGGGTGTTTTGCTGGGATTAGAGTCGGGGGAGGCGATTGGGAAGGGATTTGGGTGTTCTAGGAGTCGAGGACGGCTTGGATTGGGGTGTGGATGAGAGATCTTTGGGCGGGAGGAGGGGATGTCAGCTTCTGAGGTGACAGCGAGCAGTAGGAGGGGCGAGAGCTTCGCTTTTGGCGGCGGAGTGGCGGCGTTGAGGGACGGCGCTGCCGCGGCGAGAGGTAGGATGGCTGTGGATCCGAGCGGTTGAGTGGGTGCGTCGATTTCCATGGTTCTTTGGTTTGATTTGCTGGTTTTTTTTGGGATTTAGATGGGGAGGACGCGCTGTATACCGAGTTATGGCACGCTTGCGCGGGACCGCTGGTCACGGTGCCAAGGGAGGGGGAGAAGGTTTATTACTTCCCTCAAGGCCATATCGAGCAGGTGATGCTACTTTTCTACCCATTGGAACTTGATCTCCTCTAATTGATCGGTTTAAGCTGTGTTCTTAGAGGAATTTTTGGCTATAAGAGCTTTTTGTAGGTGTCTGCTCTGTCTTCCCTCAAATTGCTTTGATTTTGCTGTTTTCTTTGCATAATCTCGTTTTTAGGGTTGTACGCTGCCATCGAGCTCCGTTGTAGCTAGAATTTCGCTTAGCTTCGTGATTCTAGAAAAATTCTGGACGCTAGGCTCTCTCTCTCTCCCCCCTTCAATTACTTCGATTCTGTTCAATTTTTGGCCAAATTTTTGGATTCTAGTTCTAGCCTTTTGTCCTGAAACTTTTTTCATCTCCAACTGCTGTATTTATTCCAACTGTTCATTAACGAAATTTCGATAATAGGGCTGCTCCACGGTTTGTTTCTATTTTTATCCTCAGGTTTCTTCTTTGTTAACCTTGTATTGTGTTATCTGATTTTTATCCCTTTTTCCCCGCTAAATTTGGGTGTTCCAGGTGGAGGCATCGACGAACCAGGTGGCAGACCAGCAGATGCCTCTGTACAACCTCCCTTCCAAGATCCTCTGCCGTGTGATTCACGTTCAGCTTAAGGTGACCTTCCCGAAATCCTTTTTCTATTTAGGTTATCAGTATGAGGTATCATACTTTTTGGAGCTTCTCTGATTTTCCTCCATTAATGGGTGATTTCGTTCTTCTGTTAGGCCGAGCCAGACACTGATGAGGTGTTCGCCCAGGTGACCTTACTTCCGGAGTCTAAGGTAGTCTTGGAGAGACTTCCAATGGCTTTAGTTCTTGTTTTAGGGTCAATTTCAAATGGAAAACTTGGTGTAAGCTGTCTCTATCTTATTGATGGCTGTTATGGTGCAGCAAGATGAGCATACTGTGGAGAAAGAGACCCTGCCCTCTCCCCCGCCACGGCCTCACGTGCATTCATTCTGCAAGACGCTAACTGCGTCGGATACAAGCACTCATGGTGGCTTCTCGGTGTTGAGGCGACACGCTGATGAGTGCCTCCCGCCACTGGTATCGTTCATGACCCTGATGGTTTTGTCTAAGGGAATGGATAGTTGTATGGTTTCATTTCCTTTCATCTTTTATGCTGTAAGGTTGTTTTACAACCATGGTTGGTGATCAGGACATGGACCGCCAGCCTCCAACACAAGAGCTGGTAGCAAAGGATTTGCATGGGGTTGAGTGGCGCTTCAGGCACATTTTTCGTGGTAATCTCGCTTTCCTTGTCTTTATTACGGTTGTTAGGAGAGGGTGTTTTTAGCTTAACTTTTCATAAGCTGAGGATGGACCTTGTTTTTTTTTCATATATTAGTTTCTCTGCAACTGAGATCAGATTCTTGTTCATTGAGATCTGGGCAGATGCCATTGTTGCCATTTGAAATATTAGAGGTTTGGTTTTGGTTATTTTAAAGTTGCTGCAGATCTGAGGACATCTCCCATCTTTAATTTTTTGGTGTTTCGAAAATCCTTCAATAGGTCATTTCTTAGTAGGCAACTGAAGTCACTTAAATCTTCTTACACTGAATCTCTAGGGCACTACATCAAGGATTTATGATAGCCGTTGAAGCTAGATATCTAGGTTTTTAGGAGTTTATATGAGAGTGTCTTTTCTTTGCTATTTTTGCAATCTTGAGTGAGGGAACATTTACATAACCTTCAATTTAGCCAAATGTTTCATGTTTCTTATAATCTCTTAATGCTCCATCGCACTTTATTTGAAATTTTAGGCCAGCCAAGGAGGCACCTTCTTCAAAGTGGTTGGAGCGTCTTTGTTAGTTCCAAGAGGCTTGTTGCTGGCGATGCTTTTATCTTTCTAAGGTGTACTATGTTTCTCTTCCCATCTGATTTTGCTTCAAATATTGTGTACTTAGTTTGGTCCTGCTGCTTGGTTCTAATATGCATGTTGCTTCTAGAGGAGAAAATGGTGAATTGCGTGTTGGAGTGAGGCGAGCGATGAGACAGCAGATTAATGTTCCATCATCTGTCATATCAAGTCATAGCATGCATCTTGGTGTTCTTGCAACTGCATGGCATGCTGTCACCACCGGGACCATGTTCACTGTCTACTACAAACCAAGGTGGGCGGACTAATTCTCGAACAAACATAACAATTATCTCCCGACTCATACACGTGGTAATCCTTTGTCTTGGAGCAGTTCCTAGGACGTAACTGTACATCCTCATACAGTGGGAATTAGATGACTTTGTGCTGGCACTATAATGATAAATTTGATGCTCGTTGTTTTAGGGTGTGTTTCTTGATAGAGTACTTATTACTGAATTTTGTCAAACAGGACTAGTCCTTCTGAATTCATTGTTCCATGTGATCAATATATGGAATCCTCCAAAGCAAACCATTCAATAGGGATGAGATTCAAAATGAGATTTGAAGGTGAAGAGGCCCCGGAGCAGAGGTTCGATCCTTTTTTCTCTTTCCGATTCATGTGAAGAACTGTTCTCTTTTCTCCAGCTGATTTAGCAAATGATGGGCCTTGCTTCTAGCACACTACTCTCTTCTAACACGCTACTTTAACCCAATAACAGGTTCACTGGAACCATCATTGGCATAGGAGATGTTGATTCAAGCAGATGGCCTGGATCAAAATGGAGGTGCCTCAAGGTACCAGATGAGGGAATTTTCACAGTAAATTTCTTTGTCCTTGCTTTTGGTTTGCGATATATTGATCTGTCTATTCCAAACCATAGGTGCGGTGGGATGAAACTTCTTCAATTCACCGTCCAGAGAGGGTTTCTCCTTGGAAGATAGAACCTGCTTTGACTCCCCCAGTGAACCCTGTGCCAATGCCAAGGCCCAAAAGGCCTCGAGCAAATGCAACACCTGCTTACCCTGATTCATCAGTTCAATCAGTTCTGACAAGAGAAGGTATGATATGGGATTTTGTATCTGTAGAATTAGGTTTCCAATGCGACATAATACCCATCTTGCCATTTTTGGAAGTTCAACATTTTTTTCCCTTTCTTCATCAGCTGCATCTAAAGCCACTGTAGACCCTTCTCAAACACATGGAGGTTCGAGGGTCTTGCAAGGTCAAGAGCATATGACCTTGAAAAGCAACGTTGTTGACAGTAATGAGTCAGACACTGCTCAAAAACCTCTTGAATGGACTTCGATGCATGAGGAGAAAAATGATGTTCATATTCAAAGAAGAACGGGTGCAAGTAACTGGATGCAGAAGATGAGGCATGAACATTCCTACAAAGATATGTTATCTGGATTCCAGACACCTGGAGATATCCATAGTTTTTCCTTAATATTTGAAAACAATTCTTGTGATGCAACTCATTCGAATTCCAATTTCCAAGATCAGAATAGCGGGTTCAAGTTGTTTTCTGGTTCATGGTCTTCTATGCCATTGAATGCTTCCATGAACATCGAATCCAACTTGAAGATGGCTGGGCAAGCTGGTGAGCTACCTGGTCAGAATCATGCAAGTGCTGGCTACGGTGGGTTGGGAAGTTACCCTTCATTGTCAAGTCTTGGTGTTGACCAGCATCCTCCTAACTGGTTAAACCATTTGCTGCCTAATCCTTCAGTGGAAAATCATCAACATAGGGTTTTGAGGCCTCAACCTATACCAGCGCAGAACGAGTTGGCAAAATCAAAAGGAAGTGGCAACTGCAAGCTCTTTGGAATTCATCTTGACAGTAATCCTCTGTTATCTGAGCCGGCAGTGCTGCAGGCAAATGCATCTTATGAAAGAGAATTACATGCTCATACGCCATCAGTATTGCATCAGTCACAGACCATAGAAGTTGACCAGCATCCTGAGCCATCCTTGGGTGCCAAGTCAACGGATACTACTCCAGTATCTAGTGAGCAAAAGAAGTTTTCTCAGCCTTCTCCACTCCCTTCAAAAGATGCCCAAAGCAAACTTCAGGGCGGTTCAGCAAGAAGTTGCACTAAGGTTTCTTACCTACTCTTTTCCCACCATCGGTCTTCAATACTCATGCTATCTGTTCCTCCATTTTTGCAGGCTAGACTATTTATGCATAGACAATATGCTCATTGTCAATTAGAACGAATATTTTCGTAATATAAAGTCAAATTGTACATATACGAGCGTCTCCAGGTCTCTTATCTGTAGGTTAATATCTTATAAAACCTTTGAGATTATGTAGTCAAGCATGTCATGGTTATCTGTAGACAGCAGCCAATAATTATGGAGCATCAAGCATAGTGAAAGCAGGGATTACTTTAGGTCGATACTCATTTGTCAGCCCAAGATAATATGGAAAATGAATATTCCTATCTTGATTTCAGGTGCATAAACAAGGCATTGCTTTGGGGAGGTCCGTGGACCTCACAAAGTTCAACGGCTATGATGAGCTGGTTGCAGAATTGGATCAGATGTTTGAATTCAATGGTGAACTGATGTCTCCAAACAAAAGTTGGTTGATTGTCTACACTGATAATGAGGGCGATATGATGCTTGTTGGAGATGATCCTTGGCTGTAAGTCTAAACGAAATCTCTTGTATTTTTTTTTTGGTAAATCTCCTGAATATTTTCTAGTCTTTTAGTCTTGTCTAGCTCAACAGGCTTTGGTTTTCGTCTGATGCAGAGAGTTCTGTGGCATGGTTCGCAAAATATTCATTTATACCCGAGAGGAGGTGCAGAAGATGAATCCTGGAACCCTGAATACGAGATCTGAAGAGAATGGCACTGTTCCTGAAAAAAGTATTTCAAAGGATATGAAAAGCTCCTCAACATCTTCTGCCGGCGCGGATAACTGCTAGATATTGCAAATGTGAGTGCCTTTTTGTCACTGTACCAATGAAAATATGCTCAGAAGTATGGATAAAAAACTAATGTAGGATAAGTAGTGCTTGTGCAGATAGACTGATTCGTATGTCCTGAAATTTGTGAGTTCTTTTTGTTGGGAATTTTGGAATATAACTCGAGCCTAAGTTCTTCAAAAAGAGTTCCCTCACTAGAACTGATAAAATTACTTTTACTATGCCAATATCTTCTGCACGGGTAAGTGATTCAATACCTTCATGCACCTATGGAATAATTGTCGCATGTCAGTTGAGTAGGTTACTGTTTATGTGCAATAATTTTCCGCACAACCAAGTGATCCACTTTCGCTTTGCTTCGCTTTCTAGTCATAAATACTATGCTTGATCACATCAAAGCAGATTATTCAACTGGCATAACCTGCAGTTCCATTTTTTCCATTTGAAAAGCTAAAAAAACAGAAAGTGACTCGCCTTCTGTGCGCCCATCCTTTTTGTAGGTTTGGACGCGGAAGCGTAAACGGGGCCTAGTATGAGGTATTAGGTGTCGTCGGTAAGCCCCAGCTTGTCTTAACTTGTGGTGTGCCCTTGCCGTCAAGGCATGGGGCAAGTTGATCGTCTTTTATTTGCTACAGTTTTGGCTGGATTGTAGTACTTTGCTTGTGAAAAATGTGTGTTCTCTTATCTTAAATCTCTTACTCGTATATTACCAGAAGGTGAGAGTAAGGTTCTCCCCACCCACCAATGTAAATATATTTGTAAGGTTGCCATATTATTAATGTAAACCTCGTCCCCCTTATCTTATTACCGACTTGCTACATTTCGGTAGGTGAATCAAATTTGATAACATATTTGAGCATTTCTTTTCTATACTTCTCCTATGTCTTGGCTAATTCTTCCTATGAGGTTAGCTCACATCTCACGTTCCATCAGCGGGGTACATATGCAAGTATGGCAAGTGATAAAATGATCTATTGAATGAGAGCGGCCATCTGGTCCATTCGGGTCGTAAGCGATGGCCAGGTGTCAAGAGTACATTGGCTCAGACCTGAGACATGATCCAATATCCCTCGAAGATTTTATCAACTATTTTGGCTTCACCCAGCTTCGGCTTATCTCATCAAAAAGAAAAAAAAAAAAAACTATTTTGACTTCATCATTATCTCATTATGACCACTGGCTTTGAGACAGAGAGCATCTGAGGACATTCAAGCGCCCCAGTCCAAGGCTATGATCACCCTCCATAATGCAGGGTGCCATTCTGAGACAAAAAGACCCCTGTTTGGTCCATTAAAAAGCATCCGATCTCTGACAGGAGAATCCCCTTTTTAGGGACAAACTAAATATTAGACGTCTTAGAAAGTAGCACCACTTTATTCTGACCCTGACCCTTTCATGAGTGGGAACTCCGTAGCTTGACTGATGAGTTCTGCCTACTTTTTGTTTGATTGGGCTTATCTTATGCAACAGAAGCACATAGCATCTCAGCGTCTGGTAAAAACTTGCTGAAGCACTTCTGCTTGTAAGAATTGTTCTACTGTAGTGTAAACTTGTCAACCTTGCCCATCAATTTGAAGGGCATTCTCAACTACATACAAATGACATCCGTTTGTTTCCAACTACTTGGGTTCCTGAGAAACGGCTATAGAAACGCTAAAAACACATGAAGCAATGCCCAGTGGTGCATGAAAAGATTGTAATATGAGACAATTTTATTCACCTTGTTACTGTTCTGATGCCTTTTGGTGTTTGGTGGGAAGCATCGAGCCAACCAGTGCACCGAGCGGTGGTGCTACACCGGGTGATTGCTAAATTGGTGGTAATTGCACCCAACAGACGGCATCAAAGTTGCATCAAATGCCCAATCAGTCTGCCTTTTGTATTTAATGTTGGTTGTACACGAGCTAAAGAAGGGCTAATAGGGAATAAGGGCCTCCCTCTCTCTAACATGAGAACATCATTGGCCTTCTATTCTACCTCTGATATTTTTCCGTGTCATGCTTTCGTTTTAAAGTGCACATATTCATCGACATCATTGTGCCGTTTTGGTGATACCCATGTCCTGGTTACCAGTTTTGGTGCCCACATTCCGTGGCCCAGTCGACTGCTTAGAAGCTGTTGGCCCAGTCCACGGTAAGAGCTAGTTGCTATCCGGGTCTCTAGCTGACCCGTCACCCAACCCGGTTAGTGCTGACGCTGTGTCAATGGATATAGCTACAATCCCAGCTTGTTTAATTCTTGTTCCTGGGCGCAACCCATTCCCTATCAATGGATAGGGTCTTCTCTAATTCTTTTCATCTGATTAGGTTTTCGCTCAAATAGCGATTGAGCTAGCAAATATTTCAGGATACTTATTCTTCATTGTACCTAAGCTGAAGACTGATAGGATAAAGAATCTTAAATATAACAAAAAAACTTACGAATCAAGCTGGAACAAAAAATTTTCCCTAGATCCTCTAATTTTGGATTTGGATGTATTTGCGAGGTCGATCTACATAGATGACAATTTTGTATTGTTAGGCTATGCTATTATAAACTCATCTTCATTTATTGGTTTAAGATTTTAAGTTTAGTGATTAGAGACGTGATATCAGAGCATAGTTAATGAATCATCAGTGATACTAAGAAAAAACATTAACCACACAATCTAAAAGCTGCTTTCTAACTTTATTCATGGAGGCAAGTTTATTGCCAAGTTCATTGGCATTTTTTTTTTTTTTGCATGTGAATATTTAATTGTCATCACATCTGAATATTTAATTAAATTAGCGGCATTAGATTGCGTGAGATAAGATTCGAATTCAATATCTTTGCTCTGATACCACATAAGAACTCTAACCACTCAACTAAAAGCTTATAAGATCTCGTTTGGTTAAAAAAGGTTTGCATAGTGCTTAATATGCATCCATAACTATACAAAATTCTTGCCGTTAAATGTCATGCATAGTTCCTTTTAGATGCCAATACTAAAACTATCATTTTGTAATTTTGTGTTATTATTTACCGGTTCTTTCTTGATTAGTACTATTATTTGGGCTTATTAATATCATATTAGCAAGTTGCATTAAAAAACAAAAGTAAATTATATTATAATCATTGTTATGTATTATTATTTAGGCTTATTGATAGTAAAATATCATTTTCATATTTCTATTCTTTATTTACGCCGGGAGTATTCTTCATTTACTAGTATATTACTTCGGCTTAATAGTACCAATTCTTCATTTACTAGTAGTATTATTTAGACTTATTAGTGCCATGCTAGAAAGATAGGTTAGGTTAGTAAGCCAAAATTAAATCAAGTTATAATTGCTAATATCATGTAAAGAGAATTATATTTAAAGTTATTACTATTATTAATATCATGTAAATATTGGTTCAAATCAGTTGTTATTATTATTAGTAGTACCATGATGTAATGATTAATATCACGTAAATGGAGTTATATTATAATACATTTATCTTATTATTTGGCATATAAAAATATTATACGCGGAACTGGTACCCTTTCTGAAAGATTGATCCACGAACAAAATAAAATCACAAAACATTTGGAACAAAGTCTATCTAAAAATTATGGATAACCTAAAAATTAGAACTTAGATATTAATGTAAAACTCATAGCCCGGAAATTAGAAGAAGAAAAAAAGATAAAAATTCAGGGCCGCTTGGTTCGGGGTTAAGGGGGGATAATCCCACTTTATCCTCTCTTATCCCTATTTTTTCACCAAATATCAAAACAATGATTACATAGTTATTACTATTCCACCTGTCACATTCCTTTCTACCTTTTCTTATCTCATTTCTTAATCTCATTTTTTCTAACCCTATCTAATCCTATTCTCTCTTTAACTCTACTTTTTCTAACCCCATATTAAACATATTAAACGGCGGAAATGAGATGGATAGAGATTAATAGGGGGAGAGATGGAGAGCCGTACTACCCCTCACTCCAGCTAGAAATTTGAACCAGAAGGCTTCTTCTCCGTTTGAAGTTTGACAATGACGGGGCTCTATTTGCAAAGGTCTTGGCGCGTTTAAATTTCGGGATATGGTTCTCCTATGGAGGAGACTAACAAGTAATTACTAATATAATAGTAATAACTTGAAATATAATTACTAATTGGATTGAAGGCTTCTGTACGACCGTCGCAGGCTATTTGGATAATTTATATATTAAAAAAAAACCTCGTGTGTTCTTTCCTCAATTGGATGATTGGTATGCTAATAAAGCTGAAATCGATTGGTTTTCCATTCACTAATAAAGGGTCTTTTGGAGAGCAAAATAAGCTCATAAACTGATTGATCTTGAATCAAAACAACGATTAGGGTCCATTGAAGCCCAAATCCGGGAACTAATTACAAGCACAATTACTATATAAAAAAAAAAGATTGTCAATTTGGACAAAGGGTTGTGGCAACTAAGATAGATGCTAATGATTCAAGTTGATTATTAGCTATGTAAGACCAAATTGCAGTCATAAACGCTTTTAAAAAGGTCATAAGAGAAATCAATGTCACATGCTATTGATCAAGAAATCCAATGATAAAAAAGCCCAGTGATGTGACAATCCAAAAGACCTGGCTTAGAATCTATTTATATTATATAGTTTCATTCATCAGTGTGACAAGACATGAAGCAATAGAAAAAGAGTTCCAGCTTTTTCTCCAGTTTCCAATTCAAGCTCTCAAATCAGCATTCAGGTGCTCTGCCAGATTTGATTTAATTGGCCACCCAAAATCAATGTCTTCATGATAGTTTTTGAATCAGACAGAAGAAGTACACCTGCAGTCCCATAAATAAAGAAGACCAAGCTTCCTACTATGATGTGATTCAATCAAAAAAACCTGACAGAGTACCCATTTGTATCATAGGAATCAGAAAACTAATGTTGGGCCAGAACTGTGAGATCTCTATGATGTGATTCAATGGTGTTCCATGCCGAGCCACAGTCTTTATTGATTTAAATCCCTGTCTCTACTCTATGGGTTACAATAATTGAGCAACAGATGATCATAGTACGGTCAGAAGAACATAAATTAGGATTTATTGGATTCCAAGCATGTGGAGATCTCATAAACATATATGCTAGGTTGAATCAATCCAAATACAAGATGACAAATGAACTCCAACTTTTCATATTTATCACTTTGGCTTCACTCATTAAGAAGCTGATTGAGGCTTTAAAGACAAACCATGCACATGCATGGGGCTCTTTAAAGTGTTAAGACATACACGTAGTGCTAGTTTCTAGAGTAGAGAGTATGCAGATCACCAGATCAGAAAGTTTGCTGCTGCATAAAAGGCCAATGAAACATAATAAGAACTTCATAGCATAAAATATTTTACCAAGAAGAGAATCGAGATAAATAAATCTAAATACAAACTATTTATTTCATCGAGCCGGAGTAATGGAAGTAGAATGCAATCATGCGCATGGACACATCATTCAACATCCTAATCAGGGGAACATTTTATTTCGATGACGGATAGATAGAGCATTAAAAAGTCTTCACTCGCAGAAAAGCAAGTTTAAATGAGTGCCTCGTTAGACACTATCCTCACCCTAGCTAACCATACATTTGATTCAAATACAGAAATGGATTCCTGCCATCCATTACAAGATTTTGCAACTCCTCATCAACCATGTTTAGCTTGTTTTTTTTGGAAATCGCTTGAAGGGGTTAGCTCACATCGTACTCTGAAAGCCGGCAGAATGTAGAAGAACAGCTTTGATCTCTTCTGGCAGAGCACCAGGGTCATCCTTGCATTGCTGAAAGAAAACAATGAGGAAGAAGCATGCTTAGCTTAATGGTGATAAAAGGAAAAGAAAATGGAACGAGGTTTAATGCATCTCTGAGATAAGGATAGACTTTACTTCAGCTCTGAAAACATCAAGCGCGAAGCCATTGAAGCAGCTGATGACTGCTTGTTGGATGTCGAGACCGAGGCCATCGAGTGCCCTCATTGTGGAGAGCAAGAGACCAGGTCTACGTGCACAGAACATATGAATGTTGACTGCTCGACCTTCTCTCACCCTAACTTCCACCTATAAGCAGAAACGCATGATGATAAAAAGAACTTGTTCGCTATATATATGACTAAAAACTTAAGTTCATTCGTCTATTAATTTTCAGCTTAGCATATTAAAAGTAATATTTTGAGAAAGTTCTCTAGTTAGATTTGAACTAAAGAATATGATAGATAAAGAACAAACTAAATACATTAACGAATAGAATTGCTAGAGTTTACATGCAGAAGTTTGGAAGTGTTTTGATGATCCAAAGCCGTCCAAACTAATAAAAATGACTCAAACGAGAGTCCAGGTTAAGATAGATGCAGGCACATATTCTCAAAAAACAAGTTAGAAAATGGCTATTTTTTACCCCATTTCTGATTCTTAAGAACAGGATAGTAGGACTAGCGTCGTTCCAATCTACAGTCAAAATTTAAAACCAGGAAGAATTCTCGTAGCTTTAGAAATAATGGTGAATTAAGTGGATTAATACACACCCTGGCTGGTTGGCTGCTAGGGCTAGGTAATGAACCCGGGCAGAGCTCCTCCTTCACTCGGCTAGGCAGAGTGGCTGGTGTTGGAGTCAGAGGGTGAAAGCTTGCGGTAGTTGTAGCAGGCAATGAAGAACTTGAAGGTGTTGACTCAAGTTCATTGTGAAGGTCATTGATTCTTTGCAGAAGCTCCTTCAAGTAATCAATTGCATCGCCGAGAATCGAAGCTCTATCCATCTGTCAGAAAAAGGAGGCTATGATAATCTGGGGAAAGCTTCAAGAAGCAAGGAACCAGAAACGAAGCATTAAACACCACAATAAATAGCTAGTGCAGTGCTACTGCAATGGCCAAGTTGACATCACAAAGAAATCCTTTTACGTATTAATGGCCATAGAAAACTCATACACAATGCCTGAATGAACTGAGACTAGACTATAGCATACTAAATTATATGCTGAAAATAATTGCAGAATTTTCGCCTAATCAGCGCGAGGCACTAGGAAATTTAAATGGTAAAACTAGGATGGGAAGCTGACAGTAATCCAGCAAACGCAAATTAATCCCAAACAAAGAAAGCACCCAAATTCAAACAGGTATCAACAACAGATAAAAGAAGAGAAATTTAACAAGTGGAAATTGAACTGATCCTGTCTATAAAATAGTAAGAAAACCGAGACAGCTATAAATTTCACAAGTTCTGTTAAAATGCAAGATTCATGTTGTTTAGGTTTCAAAGCCACAAAGAACACCGAAAATCAGGTAAGAAGCTAGCTTGAAAGGCTAGAGTGAGATGAAGATAAGGTCAAGAAAAAGACGGTATTATTTGCAATGAGAGCTGCTGAATTAGCAGAATGAAATTGAAGAAAAACAGCCAGAACAGATGTCCAAGAAAGTGTACCACTTTTCACGAAATAATCCTCAAAATACGGAAAAGGCACTTTAAAGGTGTAAAAGTAGCTTCATATAAGATGCTAAAGTTCATTTCAGCAATTTAAATAGTATTCATGTGTGAAGTAAAACCCAGGTGTCAAATTCACTGCTACTGCTACCATCCTAAAGAAGAGTTGCCAGAACTGCAGAAAGGTTGATGCCTTGATGGAGACCCATGGAAATTCTTAGGCAGAATAAAGTGTGAATTTCTGGAAAAATTAGAAACATGGCTAGAAGTGTGCATGAATCCTCACTTTAAAAAATTGGTGTACCCATAATGCCAAAATACTTTAGACAACAGTGATATGGACTAGGATCATAAGGCCCCTTGAGCCAATTTGAGAAGAAAATTTTCATAACAGAATCATAAAAGGAACTAAGCCAGTCAAATTCATTAGTTCTTGAGATCAAAACAATGTTTTTCATATGAAAATGGCAACAAAAAAAATCAGAACAAATAAACATCACCAACATACAGTTGGACTAAAGTACCTGCATATTTGAGTCATCAGTAAGAATCAGATGAAGAGAATTGCTTGAACACAGGATGCTGTGAATGAACACAAGAAGGTAAAAAAGATCTCACCTTGCTGATCTTGGGAACGACAGATCGGAGCATATAGAGCCGATCGTTGAGCTTCTTCCTTCTCCTCCTCTCCGCCATCAAATTCTTTGCAGGCAAACCCTTCTTCTTCCCCTTTGCATCGCCACCGCCGCCCGTCACGGTGCTGTTGGCATTGGAACCATTCCCTCCTCCAACATTCCTCCCATTCTCCTCCCCCTTAGCATCCTCCACCCCAGCATCATCCGAATCATAATTCAACCCCGAGCCATCGATGCTCGGCTCATCCATCTCATCCTCATCATTTCCTCTCCTCCTCTTCTCACCCTCCTCTTCCAAAAGACCCTTCCCATGGCTCCCCTGCCTGCTTCCTTCTGACCCAAAGAAGCCCAAGCTGTCACCTTTCTCACTGGAGAATGAAGAACTCTGGCGAAGAGCTGCTGCCCGCTTCTGGAATAGGGTAGGCTGGGCTCCCACAGGTGGAAAGATCTCCAGAGGCCTCAAGACCTTAGCACGATTGACAAACGAAGAATTTTCAAAGCCCTCGAAGCCCGATGAGTTGAAGGTAACGGCGGAGCCAGAGGCGGCAGCATTCTCAAAGCAAGGGAGCAAACGGGTAGTCGTGAACTGGGGGGCGGAGCTAGGACCGGGGAAGCCCAGCTGCCCATTTATCCCCAAGCCGGGAAAACCAAGACCACCGCCGCCTCTATTCATGAGAACAGGGGAATTGGACACCTGGGCTCCGCCGAGGAACCCCGACGCGTCGCAGCCGAGGTCGAAACCGGCGTCAAAAGGGTTGGAGGAGACCACGTTGAGAAGCGAATTGAGAGAGGTTTTGGAGGGGAAGAAGGAGTGGGAGGCGGGGTCAAGGGTGAAGACGGAGGAGGGGGAACAGGACGAAGAGGAGTCCACGGTGTTCAAGAGCATTGCCTCGGGGTTAGATGGGTTCGCAGAGAAGCCGCC
Organism: Narthecium ossifragum; assembly: GCA_963920575.1. Lineage (NCBI taxonomy): Eukaryota > Viridiplantae > Streptophyta > Magnoliopsida > Dioscoreales > Nartheciaceae > Narthecium > Narthecium ossifragum. The sequence goes on from OY986969.1 coordinate 936,595, forward strand.
TATGTCCTTGATCTCGTGATGATGACTTTGGATCCCCTCGAAGCCTTGGTGGCCAGAGGCCTCGGTGTTGGCGACGGCGCCAGCGGCGGCGTTAAGGTACCAGTCGTCCTCGAGCATGGATTTGAAGCTCGCCAGACCCATCTCGTCCTTGGCCTCGGCATTCCCTCTCGTCCACGCCGCCGCGGCGTCCTCCTCCTCGTTCCCATCTTCCATCCAGACCCCGCCATTGACCCTCGAGAGCATTGGTGCTTCCCAGTTGTTAGTCGACGAGAGAAGAGAGTAGATGGGTCTCCAGCTTTAGCTATCAAGACAATAAGAGGTGGGTATGAACCTCGAGAGCATCAAAGCTTTGTCGTTTTCCACCGTTTAAGCTTTTGGAGGAGAAGAACACCCACAAGAGATATAAATTTAGAAGATTTCCAGCCTCAAGATTCAATCTTTAGCTCAAAGAGGAGATGTTTGGAAGATGGAAAGCATCAAAGCTTGGTTTTTTACAGCTGTTCTATAGTTTGAGAACAGAGAAACAGTACCAAAACTTTGGTTTTGAAGCTTGAGAGGAGGACAGAGATAAGAACAGAGGAAGAGAGAGATGGGTTTGATCAACTCGAGGCTTCTTTGTAGCCTTAGAGGTCGATTTCTAGCTGGAAGAGAAGAAGATGGTTTTGAAGAACACCGAGCTCTGAGGGTGAACAGACGTGTGGTTATCTACCTCTCTCTCTGTCTCTCTCTCTCTCTGTCTCTTTCTCTCTCTACTATTTTGTTTTCAGTATTCATGTTTTTGGAGCTTTTGCTCACTGTTTCTCTCTCATGGCAGGGTGGCTCAGTTAGTGAAAACTATTTAGGTTGTTTTCGTCCTTTTTATCCGGCTAATTTTGAGCTATAAAGTTTGGAATTTTACTTGGTTAGCTGAATCTTATGTCTATAATTCTCTCTCCTCTACTCTAATTAATTCCCTCTCCTCTGCTCCTCTTTAGGCCATGTTTGGTATGCCCCATTGGCCTCTTATTTTCACACCTATCTTTAAACATTTTAAATAATAATTATTATTTTATTTTTATTTCATCTACCACCACCGTTCTACTTTTTCTTATCCTCATTCTTTTAACTCTTCTTAATTCAGAATAAGCTAACACCAAAATTCCTTAACCCCCATTAATCCGAATAAGCTAACCCCACACCGAACGCCCTTTACAGGTTGGGATTACAAAACTACACCATATCCTTCTTTACCTAGGTAATTGGGTAAATTTTACAAGTTGGGATTACAAAACTACTCCATATCCTTGTTTACCTAGGTAATTGGGTAAATTTTTTGTAGCTATAGTTGTATATGCTTTACTTGGGTAAGGTTTCTGATTATGTTCTTTAATTGCTGTGGAGTCTTGTCTTTTATTATGTCATCATGGGCACAGGGGCGGTTAACAGTGTGTGTGTGTGGCAGTATCCAGGTAATGAGAACAGAGAGGTTGTTTACTTGTTTTAAGTGTGAGATTGGTGTGAAAGCTTTACTCGTGTTGTTTTATTGCCAAGTCTTGTAGGAAAAGCTTAAGCTGAAAAAAGATAGATACAGTGAATTTAATTCTCGTAAATAATTTTCTGAGTTTTTTAATATTTAGAGTTGAGTAACTATTGAATTTTGAGATATTAAATGCCATTTCTGTGTTCACGCAGAAGCTGGTGTAGTTATGAATGTACGTCTGTCGATCTTCTATCTATAGATAAATGAAACCTAAGATGCTAATTTTATTTATTTTTCCTATTTTTTTGTGGGTTTTCTGGGAGTGGTCCATGATCTATGGATATCATAATGAGAGGTGAATCAAATTCTTGTGAGCTGGTAAATTATAAAGCTGCAGGCAAGTTCTTACTGATAGATATAGATAGAAATGAGCATCAGATAAGACATAGGCATGTGCTCTTTTTTAGTACAAAGGCTCTTATGTACGTTGACCTACCTACTTACTCTCATGTTAGGCACTAGTCACACCGAATAACACCTTGCATCCAGCCTCCTGGTGAGACTGCTAGAAAACCCTATAAATAGTGTTAGATATAAATTACTAGCGTGTAGGGCTATGCATGAGACATAAATGGAAAATTAAGGATGAGATTGCTAAAAGAAGCGAAAGAACTCATGATATCTCTCAGAGCTTTAAATCTACTTTAATGATCGAGACTCGAGAGCTCTTACATACGTAGACAAGAACGTTACGTGGTTACGTACGTAATACTATCAGAGTAGCTGACCATAAGACTCATGAGTAGTATTAATTAAGTTGAGATCAACGTTAAAGTACGTAAAGTTTACCAGGGGGGGTAGTAAACTAGTAACCCTGGCTGCTTAGTATTAGCTAGGTTGCATGGAGGAGGGCATCCGGGTCTTTGGGGAAAGCGTAACCGTGGAAAGTTTCACACGTCGCCATTGGTGTTTTCCCTGGTAAAAGGGGCACCCAACATGCAAAGAGAGAGAGGTGGGCGCTGTACTATATAACGGCAGGATGAGGTCATGAGCAAGCGTTATTAATGGCAACGGAGACAAAGAAGAGAGAGAAAGATGGGTGGCTTGCGCCTGCGGGAAGGGAATAAATTGGAGGAGAGGGAGAGGGGAAGGTGGTGCTATCAAAACCCAGGGATCCCGTGATCATCACTGTTGTATAGTGCACCGCAACTATAGAGAGAGAGACACAGAGAGAGAAGAAGATCATCAGACTACTACTCTCTTATCCCATCCCATTTGCCCAGCTCTATCACCTTGCATGGTCCGACATCCATAACAAGCACATTTATTACATGGGTCATGGAGATCTAGATGAGGGGGAGGGAGAGAGTTGCATGGGTCCCCTATGCATGCAATGCATGGAGGGTGTGAGAAGAGAATATTTTGACCGCAGTGGTGAATCAAAAGTTTGGCAGTAAGGATTTGTAGATCTACCATAGTACTACTGCTGATCAGGCCTGAGAATTTTCTTGCTGTTTTCACTCAGAGGTATGAAGTCAAGTTGTAGGAGAAACACAGTAGAGGGGATGAAGTTGTAACAAAAAACCAAGCACTGCTATAGGTTTTTTTTTTTTTTAATAGTTAAGCACGGCGGGGGAGAGAGAGTACCGACCGGGGGTGACAGAGGGGATACCAACCATCAAACCCGGGTCCTTCACATGACACCAAACACTGCTATAGCTAGTCCCTCTCTCTATACATGCAATAAATATGGACTCACCCAATTTGAATTTTAGCTCACCCAATTTGTGTTTTAATTTATTTAAAATTTTCATGTGTGAATATATATTCATGTTCATGTATGATACGTGTAAGGGTAGTTATGTAAATCTCTCCCTTCCGTTTGCAAACAGGCTCCGTCGTCCGGGATATTCCACCACCATCAAGTAACCAGGGATAAATATGTAAAAATTTAATGTTTTCAGGATGAAATATGTAAAAATTAGGAGTTTTACGGGTTGGAAATATGTAAATGCCCCCCTATAAGGAAATAAATGTACTCAGGTCAAGCTTGTTCACATGTTGGGATGTCCCTGGGCATCATGTTCCAACCTATACTATGAATTAGTTTCGGTCCAAACAACAACATTGGACCTATGGCCTCGTCTGGCGGGGGGGATAAAGGGTGAAATAACCCCTTTATTCACTACTTTCTCCTCGAACAGAATTGAGTTAGTAACGAGAGAGATATGTAGGTTGGGCCATCCTCCACACTTGAGGATAAAGTCTCTCTTATTGAGGTTTACAAACCCAGCCTTTTATCCATTCAAATAAAAAATATATGTTGGTTGTATAATTTATATTCTACGGGGCGTTTGGTGTGGGGTTAGTTTATTTCGAGTTAATGGGGGTTAAGGGATTAACTTATTTTGGGTTAAGGGGTTAAGAAATGGGGATAGGAAAAAATAGAGTGATGGTGGTAGGTGAAATGAGGATAAAATAGTAATGATTACTTTTAGTGTTTGGAGATAATTGTGGGGATAATGGAGTTAAGGAGGTAACCTCATACCAAACAGAGCACAATATTTTTATAATCTAAAATATTTTATAATTTACACTAATATCTAATTTATACTAATATCTAATTTATAATATTATTAGACAATAATTTATAATATCTTATTTTAGTAAGTAATCCCGAAACATAATTTATATTATTTCATAATATTATCAAATGTATATTAGCGTGCTCGAATACATTAGTTTAATTTTGGTACATTATAAGCGTGCACGATTCTTGAAGCATAACTAGAAATTGTATTATAACATCATCTACACTAATCTCAAAACGTGATTAAATTAGGAAATCTCGAACATAACTTATACTTTTATTATAATATTTTTTATTTATTTAAAATATGAATATAATAATGTACATTTGGTATAATTTTCGCACGAGTTTCGAAGCATGTTAAAGATTCTCATAAGGGCGTTGATTAGTGTATATACTGATGTCATATGTACATTACACATGCTCGAATCGGTAGTGGACTACTCATTCTTTAATGTAGTCCATCGGTAGACCACTACCGATGGACTAGATCAATGAATCGGTAGTCCACTATCGATTGAATTATTCATTTAGTCCATCGATAGTGAGATATCAATGGACTCTATTAACCAATTGGTACATCGCTATCGATATAATTCAATCGATAGTTCACTACCGATTCATTGATATAGTCCATCGGTAGATCACTACCGATGGACTATATGGACGAATCGGTATGAGACTACCGATTCAGTGGCATGTGCATTACTCTTCTTATAATTCTTGATTCAATTCTCGATACATCCTATACAAAAGGCATTTTCGGTATTTAATCCTCAAAAAATACAATTTCTATCATTATTCCATCTTTTACCTCTGAACACTATTTCTTTATTATAAATAATCATTAATGATTTATATCTATTTTTCAACCGAGCACGACGTATTTGCGTGGAATAACTTTAGTAGCCATTTACGCGCCTCGTCTTTGTTCTCCTCCCTTCTCTCCTATTTCTCACCCACAACACTCTCCCATGGCTTCTCTTGCACCCCTCCCACCCCCTAACCCCCCTCCATTACCACCAAAGAGGTCCAAAACCCCAATTCGGATCCCATCATCCTTCTCAAAGATCCCTTCTTGGGTCTCCTTGAATCCCTCCGCTTCTTCCCTCCAAACCAATCCAGATCAAAAGGGTCTCCTTGAAAACCTCCATTTAGTCTCCCTCTCTAAACAGGGGAGGTTTCATGAAGCCCGTGAATTCTTGCTGTCCATGGACTCCTTTGGGATTCCGGTGGATACCCATTTCTACAATTGCCTCTTTGAAGCCTGCAGAGCGTGGAAATCTCTCCCTGATGCGAGGATTTTCCATGATCATATGGTGAACAAAGGTGGCATAAGTAACCCGGATGTGTCTGTTTGGAATTGCATTCTGAGGATGTACTTTGATTGTTTGGGGTTTGAGGATGCACGTAGGACGTTTGCAGGAATGCCCGATAAGAGCTTGGATAGTTGGAGAGTCATGATATCTAGTTATGCGCAAAATGGTCTTTACCAACAAGCGATCGCTTTGTTGTATGAGATGAAGTTACTGGGATTTACTCCGGATTCATCGATCCTCGCTAGTCTACTGCGGTCTTGCTCAACTTGTTCGCGGCTCAAGTTTGGTAGGCAGATACATTCTTTAGCGATTAGAATTGGGTTGGTTGTTGATGCTCCCATCAATACAGAGCTTGTTAGTATGTATGTGAAATGTGGGTGTTTGGAGAGTTCGAAGCTCCTTTTGGAAATGATGACAGAAAGGAACATTGCATGTTGGACTACTTTGATGGTTGGTTATACTCGGGCAGGGAAGCAAGTAGATGCCCTGGATTTGCTTTGTCAGATGATGTGGGAAGGATCAGAGTTGGATCTGTATGTGTTCTCCATCGCCCTCAAGGCTTGTTGTGGATTAGAAGATTGGCAAGCGGGTAGGCAGATTCACGGTCGCATCGTTAAGCTGGGGATGGATTCTGACGTCTCTGGTGGGACTCCAATCGTAGATTTTTACATTAACTTCGGAAGCATAGATGATGCTTGCCGTGCTTTCAAAAGAATTTATGAGCCCAACGAGGTGGCATGGAGTGCTCTTATGTCTGGTTTTTCACGCTATGGAAAGTTTGAGGTGTGTTTAGAGATGTTCCAACATTTGAGGAGTAGAGGCGTGGCCTTGAATCCTAACATATACACTAGCCTTTTTCAAGTGTCCTCTGGCATGGCTGATCCTAATTCTGGTACTCAGTTGCATGCTGATGCAATAAAGAGAGGGCTTGTGTCTGAGCTCTATGGCGAGAGTGCTCTGGTCACAATGTACTCAAGGTGCGGCTACTTAGAGTATGCTAGAAAAGCATTTGAGCTGATAGAAGAACCCGATGCTGTTGCTTGGACTGCTATTTTGGCCGGCTATGCTTATCACGGACAGGCTTCCAAAGCCTTTGAAATTTTTGATGAGATGCAGAGCTGTGGTATCAAACCAAATTCCCTCACATTCACTGGCATCCTTACTGCTTGTAGCCACACAGGATTGGTTTCTAAGGCTAGACAAGTTTTAGATTCTATGAGTGAGATATATGGAGTCGAACCCACGGTTGATCACTACAACTGTATGATTGATGTTTATTGTCGAGCAGGCCAATTGGAAGAGTCATTTGCATTGATCAAATCAAGAGCTTTCCAACCTGATGCTATGAGTTGGAAAATTTTATTAGGTGGCTGTGCTGCTCACTGGAATGTAGAGCTGGGGAAGATTGCAGGAGAGATTTTGATTCAGAAGGAACCAATGGATTCCGCTGCGTATATTCTTACATTCAACATGTATACATCAGCAGGAAGATGGCAAGAAGCGGCTTTGATCCGGAAAATGATGAGTGAAAGAGGGATCAAAAAAGAGGTTAGCTGCAGTTGGATTACAGTTAAAGGAAAGGTGCACAGATTTATTGTAGGAGATAGACATCACCCCTTATCAGACCAGATATACTCTAAGCTAAATGAATTGGAAACCTCAGTATCATTCACGCGGAATGCTCTTCAAGAACACAAGCAATCAAATGGTCTGATTGATGAGAGAAGGGATCAGCTTCTTGACCACAGCGAGAGGCTGGCGATCTCATTTGGGCTTCTATCAGTACCTGACAATTGCCCTGTCTTGGTTTTCAAGAATCTCCGTGTTTGTAGCGACTGCCATGAGTTCACGAAACTGGTTTCCAGTATCACAGGCCGCCTTATTGTTGTGCGGGATTCTAGCCGGTTTCATCATTTCAAACATGGAATGTGTTCTTGCAATGATTATTGGTGACTGGAGGGATCGGTATGTAACCTGCCAATTCATTACTAGTTTAACATGGGCAATCTGTTCTTCAAATCTGATCTTGTAAATGTTTACTTCACCTGTGTCATAACTGCAATATTTATACTGATTCTTTCACATGTATAATAGAAAATTGCATCTTTCTTGATCACACTTTCTTCTATGATTGGTACTCAGGCTTCTTTTTGTATAGATTTGGTGTATATATGTAACAACTTGCCACAATAAATGCAGCTTAATAACCAGGCTATTCTTCTTCATCAGTTTTTAGATTTCCTTTACTTTCTTTTGATTCTTTAAGAATCCATGAACGGTGTAATCTCAGGGTGATCGATCTCTTTTTATTTCCATGCATTTAAACCTTTTCCATTCATTCAATCACGACGAAATCTGAGAAAGGGATCCTTTTGCAAGACAAAATCAATCAAGATCACATGGGTATATGTTTATGAGATCAAATGATCTTCAACTTGCATCTTACCAATTAAGTTGTATACATTGAAGAGTCCATAACATATCAAACTCCTCCATGGAACAAACAAGCAAAACAACACACTGTAGTACGTACTGTTCCAAGCTTTGCTTGGTTGATTGAGAAATTAATGATTAAAAGGTGACCAACATACAAGAAAGACTCCTATCACTGAATCATATGATCAGGTATAGGTAAGTTGAGCTGCTTTGAACAAGTGAATCCTCCATCCACCACCAAATTATGCCCGGAAACATACTGTGAGTCGTCGGAGGCAAGATACACGGCGGCCTTGGCGATGTCGATCTCTTCGCACTTTGCCCCTTTCAGCTCCCCCAGACCTCCGATGATCTCCGTTATCCGCTCCGGGCCGGCCCCCTGATATATCTGCCGGAATTGCTCGATAACAAAGTTCGTCGGAACCACGAATGGCGAAATGCAGTTCACTCGGACACCTCGCCGGCAAAGCTCGCTCGCCGTCGACCTCACTAATCCGGGGATGGCGAACTTGGATATGCTATAGGGGTGAGGCCCAAGCCCACCTAGGACACCACTAATGCTACAAGTACATATGATCGAGCCTGATCCAATTGGGCTCATGACACGGGCCGCATGCTTGATTCCGGCGAGCGTTCCCCGGACGTTGACGGCCATGACACGATCGAAGAGGTCGAGATCGAGGCCGGAGATGTCCGGCAGCATCCACTGGCCGACGATGCCGGCGGTGTTGTGCATCACGTCGAGCCGGCCGTGCCGGGACACGGCGAAGTCGACTGCGTCCGATACTTGTTGCTCCACCGTGACATCGCAGTGGATGAAATGGGCCTTTGGGCCCAGTTCTTCGGCGGATTTCGGGCCGATGTCGGAGTTGATGTCGGCGAGGACGACGCCAGCGGCGCCCTCCCTGATGAATTCCCGGGCGGCCGCCTTTCCCAGCCCGCCGGCGCCGCCGGTTATGAGAGCAATCTTTCCCTCAAGCCTGCATCAAACCCATCTATATGTTTAGCCTTATAGTACTCTATTGATGTCCTTAATAACAAGATATTCAAGCTAATTAATAAATAACAAACAAACGTACCTCCCGCCTCCGGCGGTGGAAGCGAAGCTGGCCAGCCTCCCGGCATCACCGGCTCTTCTCGCCACCAACGTTTTGAACCTGGTTGAGAATATATCATCAAGATGGTGAGATCCCAATGTAAAAATAAAACAGGAAGAAGAGGAGGAGGTGGTTAAACGAGCTCCACTTGGAGAAGAGGCGGAGCATGGTGGCGACGGTGAGCAGTACGGCGGAGGGTGGATCGCCGGCGAGAGGAGGGGCATGTAGTGGTAGGGAGCAGAGGCTTTGGTGCGTATATTTAATGGGGGGTGAGCGGCACTATGGAAAGGGGCGTGCGCGCATCCCCATGCAAGTATGCAACGCCACCCTCTAATACTATAATCGACTAAAAACAAAATATTATACCCTAAAATAAAAAAAGGTTTATTAGGACTTTATATTTCGCAGGGAAATCTCGGCGAGAGCCCGAGAAGGATTCCCCAGTGTTTCTTATACACGGTAGCTTTTGGTGTCAGAGACCAGACAGTGGGCTATTTATAACTATATATATAAATATATATATATATATTGCTTACATTGAAGAATATATTTATTTTTCTAAAAAATTATGTGTCATTTAAAAAATAAAAATATAATAATTTCCTCCGTTGGAACCAAAAAGATAAAAATTATGTGTCATTTAAAAGCTTTATTGGAACCAAAAATGCATTTTAATATAAAAAAAAAGTTACTTAAAATTTCCTCCGTTGCAACAATAAAAATATAATAATTCAATTTTATCTTCTTTTTAATTGCAACAAACGTCACAAAAGCATGGGAATTATCCCAATTTATTCCATCATTTTCCAAAAATGCATTTAATAAAAAAACTTCTGACACGGAATCATAGCTGACTTTGATTTCATTTCTATTCAGGGGGGAAAAAAGCTTGGATGTCTCCATGCAAACTGCAAAAGGTGGGGGTGTCTGTATCAATATAAACACGAGCAAGTCCTACTACACCCAATCAACTCCATCCACGTGTTACATCTAGAGAGCTACGTGGTTGCATACTTGCATGGTGGAGTCGCGGGCGGCGGGAAAGCGTGAGCCTGTGTCGCGCCATGGCCGCACCACCAGAGAGGCCCTTTTGTCGCCTGGCTGGCCTGGTGCTCCGTGTTGGTCCACCACACGAGAGAGAGAGAGAGAGAGAGCCGGGGTCGACCCTTGGGTGGGTGTGTGTTGTCCTTTAATAGATGGTTCGTGGTGGGTGTACTGTCGCCTGGCCTGGAGGTGATTGGTTCGAATCTCGGCCGTTTGATTTCTAATCAACGAGATGGATTTGAAGCCATATTGCGTGATCCCGAGTTAGATTTTTCACCTGGTCTCTCTCTGGTCGTGCACTAGTAAGTAGTGTAGACTAGTAGTAATATTTTGCGTGTTTGGGTTTGCATATCCGTAGTCCGACTGGAAAACTATATATCACGCAGTCATGCGGTACTGCTGCTGCTGCTGCTGCTCCTGTAACTTCGCGTCCCAATTAATTTGCATTTCGTACGCCAACTGCTGCGGGATTTGCGGTGATTTGACATCCCTGGGTGGCTATGTTTGGCCGCATGGACCCGGACAGCTTTGAGAGGTGTCAGGCGCTGACGCTATATTTAGCTATATATTGTGTTCGTTTATGGTTGAGATATGAAGCAGATGATTGACTTGTATACATGTGCCTCCTGCTATTATACATCAAACGATGTAGCATCGTGCAGCACACTGTTGAATGGGTGCGCTTGGCTTGATCCCGCGAATCCGATGGTTGGTAACGAATACGGAGGATAGATGGATTCATGTCTTATCCACGTGTTCGAAATAATGGAATGGGGAAACCAATTTATATCCAATATGGAGAACAGATATAGGTTAGGATGCATGTGACCACATAGGAACAATTCCCATGATGCTTCTCCCCAACTTGCCTCCTAATTAATCTCAACATTGCCAAAGCCCCCACATGCTTCCACCATTACCGGACCATCATCGTCACCTATATATTGATATAGATCTCAACAAGAATGTCACTATTAATATGTGCATTTATGTGTCTGATGTGTCACATGTTTCCAGCCTCTAAAGTACTTAAAGGGTCAGTTCCTATGGTGGCCCTGATGTCCACATTGAGCCCTACAAGACTTTGGCCATGGGCTTCTCTTGCCTGCCCTTAGCCCTAACCATCCTATTATCTTAACAATGTTACAAATTATATGCACATGATCCAAAATAACAACCCCATAGTTTGGAATGTTAATTATTCATACCATGCACTGTCCTTAGCTTTTCCACATTGATGGAATTCATAGTTTGGCTTCTTCTTGAGGGATTGGAGACAACTTAGGTGTCCCCCAGCTGGATTTCCTTGTTGTTTAGATAGACCCAGGTCCATCTTTTGTGTGGCACTGCCTTTGTTTAACGGGGCATGCTCTGGATGGATGTCATGACTATGTGGGTGTGGGGACAATTTCTTGATCCGATTCGGACCGTCCGATCGAGATCGGGCCTTTGTCATTAGGCCATTGATGTGGTGACATAATCCTAAGTAATGGCTAGCAACTGGCAAGTGATTGGTTCAGTTCAAATTGAATTGAATTTGAGTTGATTGGTGAGGTTAAAATGTCTTAATCAAATAGGTGCTTCTATCTATCTTAGATCCAATTCTAACTTTTTATTTCCTATATTATTTGTGACTTACTGAGCTTTAGCTGAAATATATAATTTTACATGGTTCTGCAAACAAATGTGCCTTGATGTTGCTTCTCAATGTTATAGACCGGCGAAGGCCCAAGTGATGGGATATATAGGCCGGCCCTTAGAGTTAGTGACTTATTGGGTTTGGACCAAGGCCTGGTCTTGGCTGGAGATCTTATCGGATCCATTAGGAGAGCTGGCCCATGCTCGAATCCCATTAGGTCCAACCCAAGTTGATCCAGTTCCAGTCGACAAACCAGACGCAGCCAGCCCAAACGAGGAGGCCGTTGTTCTCAAAGCGGTGACTACGACGCGAGTCCACTCTAAAAAAGTTTCAAACTTTGGGGCCATTTTGCCCTTCTTTTGGCGGGACGAACGCAAGCCGAGCCACCCCTCGCCGGCGATGCCAGAGGAGGAGGAGGAGCAGCCATCGCCGCCGAACGTGGATAGGTGTCTTCGAAACGACGGGAAGGGATGGCAATGCAGAAACCGACTTGTCTCCGGCCGCCACCTCTGCAAGAAACATATCCTTCTCCAGTCCCTTGGTTTGGAGCGCGCGAGGGCCAAGGTCGAGTCCAGAGCTACGCCTCCCAGCTCGAAGAAGCTAGAGGAGAGCCCTACGTTTGCGTCCTCCACGAAGCGTCGGCTTAGGGTTTCTGCCGTGGACCGCCGACCCAACACATTTGGGGTTAGGGTCCCGGCGGCGGAGGAAGCGGCGAAGATCGTTGAAAATGGAGATGGAGATACCGGGGTCAGGGTGAGGAAGTTGTCTACGATCTTGTCGTTGCCGGCGCAGAGGGGTCGCTCTCTCAGGGATCCGTACTTGAAGAAGACCCCTAAAGTTAGGGTTTGGGATCCGATTTCTTCCCCTCCGCCGGCCGGCGAGGTGCCATTGAAGAAGACTAGGGCTACTGTCGCCTCCTCTCTGGCGGCATCGAGGAGGCCCATTGGTAGGCCGAGGAGCCGTGCTCCGAAGACTCCTAGTGGCAGGCCAAGGAGTCGCCCTCGCAAAGTCAAGGAGGAGCTCGACACCCTGAATCAGAGTGGGAAAGCCGGAGCTGGTGGGAACCCGGTGTTCTCCTCGAATATGGCTGGAGTTAGACCTGGTATGGCATTCCCACCTCCTCCTGGCTTTGCTTTGAAGCAAGAAGAGAATGGAGCTCCCAAATCTGAGGTGTTTCTGCGGATCATTAATCTGGGGGATATATGGACTCTTACTCATGGTGCTAACAGTGTCTATGGCCGGATAGATAGGATCATCCCCACCCATGATTTGGTGCAAATCACGCTGTTGACATTCCACCCCGTCTCTCTCGAGGAGATGCATTGGGCTGAGGAGAACGTTTCTGTCTCCTGTGGCATCTTCTGTGCTTCTAAATTGAAGATTTTGAAGCCGATGTCGGCCCTTTTGCAGCTCATCTTCTGTGCATCGGAAGGGAGGTTGCCGGGGCTGAGGTTATTTTACTCGATTTTCCCAAAGAAAGGCGAGATTTGGGCTGTCTATATGAAACTGGATGGGTCCGAGGTTAGTCCTCCTATATATGAATACGTGGAGGTGATCTCGGACTTCAGTGTGGAAGCAGGATCGTTAACAGTGGCCATGCTGGTTGCTGAGGCGGTTCTGGAAGGTGACTTCAGGAGGCAGATGATAGATGGGTGTGAAATCCAGCGTAGTTTCTCAAGGAGGGAGTTGCTTCGATTTTCACATCGGATCCAGCTACCAAAGTAGCCATTGAGGAGCAGAATGGCCATTGTGAAAGAAAGTGAAAGTTAGTTAGGTACAAATGTTGCAGATATATTAGCCTAGGATTAGTTTGATTTAAAGGAGAACAGCTTTTCAGACAAACATGAAATGATTTTAGGTAAAGATTCTACTGTTACTCAAGAGGAGAGTTTTAGCATGTTGTGTGCATGCTCGTACGCACCTAGACAGTCCATTTTCGTACGGATTATTAGAATAAAGCTTCTAATCATCATCTATATTGTTCCATTTTTTGTTTACGTTCTTATATCACTCAGGAACATCTGTGCTAGGTTGTGGAACAAGCTTCCTTGTGTTCTTACGTGATATATCTTTCTGACTTGTCTCTTACTGAATCCTTATGGAGGAGATACTTGTACTTCTGATGTTATGATTATTAGGTTGTCTTCTTTTAAATTGCCCTTAGAGAAATGTTATTGGTGACAGCAAAGGTGCATAATTTTTTCTCTGTTGGATTGCTGTCTTCTTTTATCGCTCTTTCAAAGAGTTGTCTTTCTCAGTTGTGTTTACCTAGAGATTATGAAGTATGATTGTTATTTGTGATTGTTATTTGACGGGTAACTACATAGGTAATTCATGTTCATGCATATGTTATCAAAGAATTTTAAGAAGCTTTTTTTTGATAATCTGAGTTCGAAGACTGGTGAAATAGCACAAAACGAGAATTTTAAGATGCTGACATCTTTCTGCCAAGGTGTTATCTCAAATCATTTACTTAAGCCTACATGTGGTCTTATTGATCAGTAGGAATGGCTTTTATACCTGCTAAATTTCATTTCTAGTAATTTGGATGCTCTTTTGTAGTTTCTAACATTGTGATTCAGGCCATTAGCATTAAATTATTTCTGTTATAGGAACTCATATTGCAGGCACATGTATGCCACTTCTTGTTGAGATTGTTCAACGTCAATTCATCCAATTTATACCTGCTGTCATTCCTATAGTTTACATGTAAACAGCTTTTTTCTTGTCTTAAAAGGTGAAGCACTGGACTCAAGCATACTCTTGCTGAATGCTCCAATAAGGTGGTCATTTGTAGCTTTGATTCTTTTTCAGAAGAGATTGCTGAAGGGTTTGGCCGGATTTCAAATCTGTTGTACAAATAAAGATGACTATAAAAAGCCACTTTTAGTTTTCTGTTTCCGTTCAGAGAGGCTAATATCCTTCAGCTCTCCATTCTGACAAAGAAACAATCCATCAGAATACTCTCTTCATATCAAGGAACTTCTTTTATCTCAAATTTCTGGCATCATATTTCGGACTGCAGTTGCCACTTGCCACCAAGCCAAGTTTTGTTTCTCATGCTCAAGCTTTTAACAAAAAATGAATGTTCTGCTGCTAGAAGTGGGTGAACATTTATATTTGAACCTATTACTGTTGTCTCATTCATGTTAATTTACGATAAATATCTGTATGAGGCTTGCATTGGATGATTTGAATAATTAGAAGATCTCCTTAGTTGGTTATAATGATGATATCCAGGAGATTTGAATGCTGTGAAAGCATAAACTTATACTACTCTTTTGACATTTACATTCTCACATGCAAGACTATCAATTAGTTCCTGCTATGTACAATTCTACATTACCATCAACAACCTCCATGCACAAAACGAATAGAAGATTACTTTAATTTCCTTTTTATCACAAAAGTTTCAATCAAATGGAATTCTTCGAGTGTTATGATGGATTGAATATACAGCTCTGTATACTTTGTCCATTAAATAAATTTTCCAAACAGATAGATGAGCAAGAGTGACTATAAACTACTGACTGCTTGTGAATCCATGTAAAAGGAATTATGACTTCAAGTTGTTTGGGTCTCGAAATATTGCTAAACTTATCTGGAAGGTGCCTGAGTTGTAATTGCTTTGCTTGCTTAAAGTTTTCATTCATCAAACTCCTTTGTACTATTGTGAAGGTTGGCCAATAATGTAGCTGGTTCTTTTCCATAGATGATTTCCATTCCATCTGTTGCTGAAGTGGTTAGCACCTTGTGAATCTTTATAATGTTTCTTATGAACTTCATCACAACGTGCACATTTGTGCTATATGCGGTGTTGTAAAACACTATGACATTTTTCTTCTTGAGAGTTTGGATCTTTTTCCAAGTTGGGTGTGGATGGCAGGCCCAAGTTGTAAGGTGAACTCCTGCTGTCTCAAGGAGGGAGTTACTGAATTTTGACGTTGGATTTCAGCTTCCACTGTAGCTAGGGAGGAAGAGAATGATAGTTTTGAAGGTCGGTCGACGGTTAGGGTCCCTCTGAGTATGTGGTATAAGTTGCTTGGAATGAACTATGAAGCATGTAACTTTGTGGATGTTTTAGCATTCAAGATGTTTCAGATTGTTGGAGCCTTGAAAAGAAGCTTAGTAATAATCAAAATTGTTTATTAGCCTATTCTAGAAGTTGATGATATATTAGCATAGAAGAAGTATGGTTTAATGGAGAAAAGCTTTTCACATAAACATGAGAAGCTTTTAGGTAATGATGATTTTTGTACTGAATATGAGCATTTTAAAATGTTGTGCTCATGCTTTTGCGCACCCAGACAGTTCATTTTAGTACACATTACTGGAATAACACCTCCTAGTAGATATCCGTATTCTTTCTTGTTTTGTTGAAGTCTTTTGCATCACTTGGGAACTTTTCTAGGCTTGACTGTGGATCAAGCTTCCTCGTGTTCTGATGTGAAATCTCTCCCAGGTTATATCTCTCAATGTATCCTCGTGGAGGAGATCCTCTGTGCTTCCCATATTAAGATTATTGGTATCTGCTTTAACTCTTTCTCTATTTTTATGCTGCATAAGAATATTCTTATTTTATGTGCTTGATGATCTTATGCTAAGTTGCATGTTATCGTGGAGGAGATCCTGTGTGCTTCCCATATTAAGGTTTTTTTTCCCAGTGCAGATTGTTGATGGAGTTATTCACATTTCACAGCTGGCAGAAATGCTGCAAATAAAGATGTCTGATGGTGAGAAAACAGAGCCAATTTTAGTTTTCCATTTCCCTTGGGTGAAGCTAGTTTCCTTCAAGATCTCCATTCAATGGAGGGAGAAAGTTCCTACGTCAGGATGGAAGAGCATCAAGTAACAACATTATCAGCATTCTGTTATTCTTACTGTCTCTGGATTCAGGTCTTTATTATCTTCGTATACTTGCGAACAAAAACTAGATCAATGTTTCTTGTGTTCATAACATTGACACTCTTATTTCTGTTGCATTGGGCTTTGTTTTTACCACTTATTATGCTACTGGATGTATCAAAAAACACTATCTAAATAGCTGAACAGAGCTCTAGTAGGTTTCAAAAGCACAATTGATGGTTTATTAAGACTACTGCTTTTATTTGTGCCCAATTTTTTTTCCTGGAATTTTGGTTGTAAAGTCTCTTTGGTATGGACTAATACAGGAATTTTGGTAGGCCCTGGCCCAAATGGGTTGGGCCAGCCAAGCTTGGGCCGAGCGGCCCATTCGGTTTGACCACGCTGAGCTGGTCATCATATCCTTCTGGTCGTTGTAGTACCCGCCGAGGTGGCCCGTTTACGGACCGCGGCAGCTTATTGGTAATAAATATCTGGATCAAATAAGTGACATGAAGGCAAAGATAAGTAGAGAGAGAGAGAGGGTTGGCAAGGCTTATCGTGGGCCACGTCTTGTAATCCGTCGACCTCTCCAGCTCTCTATCCTCTCGAGTTTGTCATCGACACTAGGTATTAAGAAACCTCTTGTCTCGCTTCTTCTCTCCAACCCCTCTCTTCTCCTCTTCTTGGATTTAGGGTTCCAATCATGCCCTAGGTTCGAGTTCCAGCTCCCGGAGGTATGCGATCTCGTTCGTTTAGGGTTTGTGTTGGTTCTTTTTCTAATAAGTTGTCTCTGCGGAGGTTTGGAGTCTTCGATGCCTGTGATTTTGTTGTGTTCGCCATGGATGGGGGTGTTGTGTTTCCATTTGGTGTCTGGGATCTTTGGATAGTTCTTTAGCTGGTTAATTTTGTTCATGGTTGGCTGGAAGTTGCATGGGGTGAAATGATATGTGGTTTTATGCGGATATCTTGACTGTTTCCTTATTTGTTTGAATTATTTTGGTTTCCTCCTTTATTTGTCGGAAATAGGATTTCTTGATATCTTGAGTCCGATGCTATGTGGTTTCTTGATATCGATCCTAGATAACTTTTGTAGCAAACTCGGGTATGATGTTCATAAACTCCTAAACAATGTCCTCGTGAATCTATAAGAAGAAAGGAGGAATCCTCTCGGACCCAAATGGTTTTGGACAGGAATATTTGATGGCTTTGAATTCTTCTTGGTTTTTGACATTAGTTTCATCTGTTCCATAATCAATTCCCCATTTGGGAGGATTACTTTGGTGCTCGGTAGAACACTATATTTATGGCATCCATTTGAGCTAATTTTAATGTCGTTGAGTTTGTAATTGGTTGCCTATTCTTTTGTCGCGTGAGGAAATCCTTTGAATGTTGCTAAGATAGGTAAGTTAATGATGTAGATACCATCTATGTGCCTTCTGTTTGCAGTTATTCTATATATCCTACTGTAGAGCTGCTTCTTGTTGGTGGAAGCCATGGCTGGGGCTCTGATTCAGTCGGCTATCCTTCCTGCTGTGGTTGTACGGGGTTCATGCAGTCAGATAGGAGGCTCTAGGAAGGCCAAAAAGGCTGTCAGGATGATGTACACTGTAGCAGGACGCCCTCTCCATTTGAGAGGTTTTGTTGGCTTGCATAGCTCGAATTCTTTGAACTTGCTATCGAGGAAGGAGAGGGACTTCCATTCTGTCATAGCAGCTTATATTTCTGCTCCTCAAGGAAAAGCTAGTAGGGGTTCTGTTGTAGCTATGTTTGAGCGTTTCACAGAGAAGGCTATTAAGGTCATTATGCTTGCTCAGGAAGAAGCAAGACGATTGGGTCACAATTTTGTCGGGACAGAGCAGATTCTGTTGGGTCTGATTGGTGAAGGGACTGGTATAGCTGCAAAAGTTCTGAAATCTATGGGCATTAATCTAAAAGATGCTCGCGTGGAAGTAGAGAAGATTATTGGTCGGGGCAGTGGATTTGTTGCAGTCGAGATCCCATTTACACCACGTGCAAAGCGTGTATTGGAGCTCTCATTGGAGGAAGCCCGTCAACTTGGTATATTCTTTGTCGTTTTATCACCAATGACAACCTTTTGTGTCATCCAATATTGCTTGATTGAAATTACAAGTCAGTCGGATGCAATTATCCATTTTCCTTGAACCTTCCTCGCTTCTTACCTTTTCTGGATTATTTGGTGCATCTTGCATGCTAGTATGTTGCTGATGATCTTTTTTGTTTTACTTTCCTCTTAATTGTTCCATAATTAAGAGCTTACAGATCTGCTTTCCATGTTTATTTTTAGTTCTGAATGATATCTTTATAAATTCTGAGGTGTTCATGTTTTTAACAGTTGATAGTTCTGTGGCCTATTTCTTGGACAGTCTGTCCCTGTCTCATGTGATGTTTCCAGTATTGCTTGGTGCTTAGGGTTAATCTTCTCCTGCTTTTATGGCATGGGGGTATGGGCATCTTATGATAATCATGTGTGCCTTACCTTGCTCTTGTGGCTATGGAATATTAAGGAACCGTATGACCTCTTAATGAATAGCCTAGTAACTGACACTACTATCTTAGGCAAGGAGTTCTCGCTGTGCTTATGAAATTAATGCAAGATAAATGAGAAGTTCGACACTTGAAAGGAAGCTCCACGATATTTACTCTTTTTTATTTGCATGTATAAATATGTGATGCACATGAAAGTTGTGCTTCTTTTCTATGATTTCCTTTTCCCCGAACATATGTACTGTCTTCGAGGATTTGCTGTGGAATGGTACGAATAGTCAAGTGTGATTCAAAAGGCTACACCTTGATAGATGGAATGCACCTTGCTACTTGTAGTTTGTACATTAATTATTGAGTGGAAAAATCGGACTCACATGCTTGCATGTATGTGCCTCCATCTATATGTCTTTAGTTAGCTTATGAATGCCTGGATGGGCTATGCAAGTTCTTATACTCGTTATCCATGTTTCAGGTCATAACTACATAGGATCCGAGCACTTGCTGCTTGGCTTGCTCCGTGAGGGCGAAGGCGTAGCAGCTCGTGTGCTTTGAAAGCCTTGGAGCTGACCCAGGCAATATCTGTACACAGGTAAGTGTCTTTGAATGATACATGTTCATGTGGATGTTTGAAAGTGGGAGAGGCTTGACCTTGTTTTGTGCAAACAGGTCATTCGAATGGTCGGTGAAAGTACAGGAAGCTGTTGGTGCTGGGGTAGGAGGTGGAAGCAGTGGCACAAAGATGCCCACTCTTGAAGAGTATGGAACTAATCTTACAAATTTAGCAGAGGAGGTATGTTGCTTGCGCCTGCCTTCTTTGGATGTGTTCCATGAACCATGTTGGTCTGATTAATTGAAGTTACCATCTAATGTATCCTTGCTATCCAGGGTAAGTAGATCCTGTTGTTGGCAGGCAGCAGCAAATAGAGCGTGTTACCCAAATTTTAGGCAGGTGGACTAAGAACAATCCCTGCCTGATTGGTGAGCCTGGTGTTGGGAAGACAGCTATTGCAGAAGGACTTGCCCAAAGAATTGCTAACGGCGATGTTCCAGAAACAATCGAAGGAAAGAAGGTTTGGACAAATTGTCGTTGTTTATTTAGTTCATTCAACTCTCCTCATTATAAGATGCACACCATCAAGGCTTATCTTTTCTATGTGCATTTTACTTTTTAGCTTTGCTATTTTTTCTCTTTTTTTTCACTAGCTAGGTTTGTATTATGGTGAAAATCTTTGCAAATTTCTACATTGTTCCATCTTTGGGTGCCATTTCTGCTACGTAGGTGATTACCCTTGATATGGGACTTCTTGTTGCCGGCACAAAATACCGTGGAGAGTTTGAAGAAAGATTGAAGAAGTTGATGGAGGAAATTAAGCAAATTGATGAGATAATACTCTTTATTGATGAGGTGCACACATTAATTGGAGCAGGAGCAGCAGAGGGTGCAATTGATGCTGCTAATATCTTAAAACCAGCTCTTTCAAGAGGTGAACTACAGTTAATCGAGATATTCAACTTGCAAATTGGGCTTATTTAACACCGTTGCTACTGGTTTCTAGCTTTTGAGCTTCTTTTCATATCTGATCAGTGGGCTTTAAAGCATAATGAAGCATGCATATTTTAATGGTCTAAAAACTGTAATTCTTTTTCTCTATATCTTTTCTGGATGGCTGTCTACTCGTATATTAGCAGTGAACACTATTATTTATGCCATGTTAAATGTCATTTCTGTGTGTTCTGTGCATTGGAGCCACGACACTCAATGAATACAGGAAGCACATTGAAAAGGACCCAGCTTTAGAAAGACGATTCCAACCAGTGAAGGTTCCAGAGCCGACAGTTGATGAGACAATACAAATTCTTAAGGGTCTTCGGGAACGATACGAGATTCACCACAAGCTCCGTTATACAGATGAAGCTCTAGTATCTGTTGCACAATTGTCGTACCAATACATCAGGTTTGACAAAATCGAGAATTCTTCGCTACTGCTGAATGCTGAATGGCATAGAACTATGTGTGCCATGCCAGATGCTGAGACTGGATTAAGTTTCTTACCACTATTGATGTTTTCCCTGTACAAATGTTTGTCAAACCAAGCCTCTAACCTGTTTTTAAAATATAAGGGTTAAATACATTTTAGTACCCTCAAATATGAATTGTATCAATTTGGTCCTTTAATTTTCAAAAACCGTTTTATTTTGACCCTGATCCATAAGGTGTTAAATTGACTAATGGAGAAACCCATTTGGTCCACACGTGAGGGAAACAATTGAAACTTAACCCAAACTTGAGGGTATGAAAATGTATTTAACCGCTGGTTTCTATGTTTGAAACTCACGTCACGTGCGGATCACCTGGGTTTTTCCATTGTTGGAGTCAACGCCGTATGGGATTAAGGGCCAAATTGAACACTCTTCAAAATTAGAGGATCAAATTGATATGGTTTAAATTTGAGGGTATGAATTGAAGCCTAAGGCCTATCTGAGGGGACTAAAACGTATTTAATCCAAAATATAACTAGGTTGCTGACCACGAAGTTCGTGATATCATTCCAGCATAAGATTTGAGAACTTGTGTTCCTTAAAGGCTTTCTTTCAATGAGTTGCTGGCCACGGGACAACTTTCTAGCATACCAATGACATTCCAATTTTGAGCTGGATGATTTCTTTCCTTGCCACTTCTTACCCGATAATGACAGTATTAATAGTTTTATTAATCATTCCTTGCTTCTTAATGTGCTGATATTTCTAGTATAGTACTAGAAATGGTTGTTAAAGTACAAAGGAATAGATGATTACATGCTGCTTCATCATGGATCAAAATATTTGGCTTATGCCGCCGTTCCTCTTTTGCACATGTGGCATCGATCATTAGGACCTCAATTGACAATGCACTCTGCCTTATGTTTTGTTCTTGTTTGTGATGCTATTCTTTTATTAGTTTGGTTACAACTTGCCTTTGTCCACTCATAAAATGATCTGGTGTTTTGCAGTGACCGCTTTCTCCCTGACAAAGCAATTGACTTAATAGATGAAGCTGGTTCTCGTGTAAGGCTTCGCCATGCACAGGTATCATTTCTTCCCCTTTCTTTAACATGCTATTCTGCAAATTCTGTATCTGAAGCGGGAACTTGCCCCTTGCAGCTGCCAGAGGAAGCCAGAGAGAGAGAGCTTGATAAGGAGCTCCGACGGATCACCAAGGAGAAGAATGAGGCTGTTCGCAGTCAAGATTTCGAAAAGGCAAGTGTATTTCCCCTATTGGTAAATTGTTATTTATATTGATTGCTGATTGTAAATCCATGAGTTGCTTTTGCATCAGGGTGGAAGTTGCTTTTTATACATATTACCTTTGTTAAAGGACATTTTTCACTTTTAGGTGGAAGAGCAATCCCTATTGCTTCTTTGAACAACTTACTTGTTTCCATATTTATATAGCTTCCAATAATTAACCTTTACTAAAATGTAACTATTCTTCTGACAGGCTGGAGAGCTGAGAGACCGTGAAATGGAGTTGAAGGCCCAGATCTCAGCTCTAATTGACAAGGGCAAAGAGATGAGCAAAGCAGAGAGTGATTCAGGTGATTCAGGTCCAATTGTTACAGAAGTTAGACATACATACAGCACATTGTTTCTTCTTGGACTGGGATGGCATCCCAGTCGATAAAGTCTCAAGCGATGAGTCTGACCGTCTCCTGAAGATGGAAGAGACTCTTCACAAACGTGTCGTAGGCCAGGATGGGGCGGTCAAGGCCATAAGTCGAGCCATCCGTCGAGCGAGCGCGTGTCGGTCTCAGAAACCCCAACCGACCAATTGCCAGCTTCATATTCTCAGGTCCGACATTCCGACTGGTGTTGGCAAATCAGAACTGGCCAAGGCTTTAGCTACCTACTATTTTGGCTCTGAGGATGCCATGATCCGACTTGACATGAGTGAATTTATGGAAAGGCACACAGTATCCAAAGCTCATTGGCTCACCACCTGGTTATGTGGGGCTACACTGAAGGTGGTCAGCTAACATAACTGAAGCAGTTCGTCGACGGCCCCTATACTGTCGTCCTATTTGATGAGATTGAGAAGGCTTCACCCAGATGTCTTCAACATGATGCTTTCAGATTTTGGAAGATGGTAGGCTAACAGATAAGTAAGGGGCGAACAGTTGATTTCAAGAACACTCTTTTAATCACGACTTCCAACGTCGGAAGCAGCGTGATCGAGAAGGGTGGTCGTAGGATTGGGTTTGATCTAGTCTAGACTATGGTGAGAAGGATAGCAGCTACAACCGGAATAAAAGCCTGGTCACTGAAGAGTTGAAGCAGTACTTCAGGCCAGCCAGAGTTCTTGAACAGGTTGGTTGAAATGATTGTCTTCCGGCAACTGACGAAGCTGGAGGTGAAGGAGATTGCTGACATAATGCTGAAGGAGGTGTTTGACAGGCTGAAGGCCAAGAACATTGAGCTTCAAGTGACGGAGAGATTTAGAGACAGAGTGGTCGACGAAGGTTACAGCCCAAGCTATGGAATAGGATTCGGCTGTTGGAGGACAGTTTGGCAGAGAGGATGCTTACTGGAGAGATCAAGGGGGGAGAGACTCTGCGATTGTGGATGTAGATGCTGATGGCAATGTGAACGTCCTCAATGGTGAAACCGGTGTGGCAGAGCCTGCGCCCCCTTCTCTTCCTGTAGTTTTTCAGATGGCCAGCATGCATCATCCTATGGCTGAATTGTAGCGTAACTCTTGTTCGTACCAAAGATGCCAGTGTTGTAAGCCATTCCATTTAGTACATTAGTAATGGCTGACGTTGACCCCAAAAAGATATAAGGTACAAGTGAGACAGGTAAAACGTATTTAATCCTAAGGCCGATGAATGGGAAACCCAAAACTTGCGCCGCTGAAACTCATTTCTCTATTTTGATTTCAAGTGCCGATGAATGGGAAACCCAAAAACTTGTTGATTTATGGGATCCCCCTCACAATAATAATCTCCGTTTAAAACAAGCATTAATTGGTCCATGCAATACAGCCATGCTTGCTTCTTGGTGTTCTGAGCTAATTATGATTTAAGACCTTCGGATTCAAGACCTCCTTGTGATACATTCAAGTCGATTAAGGCCTCAATGAGTTGTCTTGGAAACATCGTGGCACTTTGGAATTTTATCAAAGTAGCAGGAGATGTGTCATTTTAAACTTGAGGGAGATTAAACCTCTGAACGCAGTCTCTGAATTCGTTTTACAATATATCTGATTCTTCTTAATTTGTAGAAAGTCAGTTTTAATAGCAAAAAAAATTGGTGCAACGATCCAGATTCCATGAATTTCTCAGATGTGATTCAACGAACGTGAAACAGAAGTTGGCAGCAGATCAAAAACACATTCTGTGAGCTCTCTATGAAGCCATCCATTTTCTCCAACTCGCTGTTCCAGCACATCAAATAAACAAGGTAACAAATGCAAAATTTCACATCTACTTACACTTAATACTTTTTTCATGAACTTGTCTTCTTCTTCTTCATGTATGTTAGAATGCCTCTGGTAGTGGTCTGCCTTGGAGGAAAGATCTGAACAACACGAGAGACCTCTCTGGCTGTGAGAATGGAGCTTCATGAGAAGCACCTCTAATGGTTGCAAAGGATAGATTAGTCCCATACACTTGAGTCCATCCACCAACCTGTCAAGATAATAATTTTCAATGCATCAAAACTATACAAAAAAGCACTTTGATTTTGTACTAAGCTTATTTCAAAGAAAGGAACAATGAACACCTCCATAAAAAAAAAAAGAAACAAGAAGCAGCTAATGCCAAAGATATGGGCATTCGACAATGAAATGTTAGTTGAATTACATGAATATGAATAACTGGAAATGTTAGTTCACCAAGAATTGTATCACAGTATTCGTAGACAAATTCAGATGAACTAATGGGCATCAATGCCTTTCTGAGAACTTACCTGTTTCCCTTCGAACCAAACTCTGTAAGGCACGGTAGTCTTCAATCCTAGTTCGTTCGCCAACCTTTGCACCAGTGACCGACTTCCGGTCAAAGGGATAACAGAATCTTGATCCCCACTGAAGCGAAAGTGAAAATGCACTTTAATCACAAGTTCACAACATATCTTTCTTCTTTCCAGGAGTTATTCATGCACTCAGATTATAAGTTCATCTTAGAATTAGGCATTAGTATACCTGTAGACCAACACTGGAATTCCCGCCTTTACAAGCGAGCCCACAATGGAGATTGTTGGTATCTCTAAGTTCAGAAAATCGTACTCAAGCACACTGCAAAGGCATGAAGAGCTGTGTCAGATCCAAATTATCAATCTGAAGCTACTAAAATTGGATTCTTTTGTTACATTTGCGAATGAAGATAGAAGAGCTACCTGCTGCAAACTGTCCATTTCCCCACACTGGAAAGGCGGGTATGCAGTGCTTCTTGCACATCTCCCCGGTTCAGATAGTTCATCGTTTCATCTTCGACACAAACATCGATATGCTCTGGAATTTGCTGTCAAATTTTGGCAGATTATTCTGCATTGTAAGCCAAATGCATCTTAAGCTCTTGCAGTGTTTTACTATGGATTTTGAACTTACTTGAGGACTAAGAACCTTGGATTGTGATAGCACTGATGAGATGCAGACATCCAGCGTAACATCATATTTGTCAACAAATCTGCTGGTCTCTCTGGTAACTTGGCTCATCACTCTTGAACAAATAGGTGAAAGAATACCTCGGTAATACTCACTTACATATCGTGAGTAGTTACACTTAGATGTAAAGAGGTCATATGTCACATCCGATATCAGCCCATGAGACCAGAAAAACTCAGCTCTCGAATTGAAATCAGTTGCGAATTCAAGAACTGGGTTTCCAAGCTGTGACATATTTCAGAAAGAGAAAAAAAAAAAAAAAATCAGAACAGGCAAGAAGAAATGTAGCTAAATGCGTTAAAATTGGCGAAACTTTGCGGTGCTCACAGCAATTCCTCTGAGATTGAAGATGTTTTCTTTCTTGTTGAATTGAACCATGAGCTGGGCTAGTTGAGGCACATAGTGACCTGACAATGTACATTTAGCCATGAAATTTATGCTATCTATCAATAGAAGAAGAAGAGAACGTTCTCACTAGTGTTATTCTACCTGCATAACTCTCCCCAGAAATGTACAAATCTCTATTCTTGAATTGCGGGAACTTGGTGAACCAGCGGCGCAAGAAAACAAGATTATCTCTTGCTGAAAAGACCCAAATGGAGAAAAATATCAAAAATCAATGTTCCATATTTTTGCAACACCACTCAAAGATTAAATCAAATTTTGGACTTTTTACAAGCTCTAACATTTTAGATACTAGATCTACGTAGAACAAAAACAATCTCCTCCTTTGGCCTTAAATCAATTACTATCTGTAAAAAAGCATTCATAATGACCACAATTCTACAGATAGTGTGCATATATTTGGTTGAGATTTATCAAATTCATCCAGAAAAATGAAGTTGGTAACTCATCAGAAGTATAATTAGAAGACGGAAAGGCCATACCAGTGAGCTTATCATCAGCAACACCATAGTAGGAGGAATCAGTGGAATAAGAGAAACCCACTCCAGCTGGTGTCTCCAAATACAACATGTTAGCTTCTGCAGGATTAGAGTCAAAAGTTCAATGCTATCCACTTTGCTATCTGAATCAAAATGCACCAAAAGAATGGAAAAAGTTGATTGAAAACAAGAAATCCATCCAATGACGTTAAATCTTTAGATACCTTTGTTCCAGCTATACTCGTTCCTCACCAGCACCTGCCCACTTGGCCTGAAGGGACCATTCTCAGAGAAAGCCCCAACTCCAAGAGAAGAGCACCCAGGTCCTGTAAAGACACACACAAACACAACCAAACAACTTAGAACCCTGAGAAAGATGGCACTTTCCCCTTCCCCTCAACTTTATTTCTCCAATAACCAATGCCATCTCTAATTCTCTATGGATTCAGATGATCATCTCTATTTGGGGTGTTGGAGATGCAATACCTCCATTCAACCATAGCACCAGAGGCTTTGATAGTGGATCCACTTCAGCTTCAGCAAAGTAGTAGAACAGAGCCCTCTGCTTGATCTCATCCACTGAAACATAGCCTGAGTACTGCTGGAAGGTCACCTGGGGTTGCCCAGGAAGCCCATGAATCCAATCTGGGTGAGAGGCATGAGTCTCCACCTCCACCTCCACCTCCACAGAGTGACAAAACTGAAGGAGCAATGCAGCCATTGCCATGGCCTTCCACACAACACTATACATGTTTCTAGAGAGAGAGAGCGACAGAGAGACAGGAAGAGAAGAGGAGAGAACTGAACGGTAACTAAGAACAGCCCAGAGGAAGCATTAAATACACTTTTTACAGTCCTCTGTGTGTGATATTTTTTTTTTCATGTACTTTTTTATGAACAGTACTGTGAACATGAGAAGAGAGGGTAATGAGATGCAGTAGAAGAATGAAAAGATGATGATAAGACTAAAAAGGAATAGTATCACAGTTTTGTTGCATTTGATCCACAAATAGCTCTATATCAGCAAAAAAAGAAAAGGAGAGAAAAAGAAGAAGAAGAAGAATTCTGACAATATATTATAAAAATAGCTGGAGGGTCACATGGTTGTCAACAAGCCTAAGCCTGCAAGCGAAAAAAAATTTTTATGAAAAAAAGTTTGGCTTTGCTGCAACTGCTCCCTTTTCTCCCTATTTCTTCGGACATTCACATATGGGTCAAGGAAAATTTGATGTCCAAGGTGCTCTGGTCCTGTTGTTCTCTTCTTGCCAGTAAGCAACTGGCCACAAGCATGAGGCCATTGTCAGGAATAAACCGACTTTTTCTTCTTATGGGTCTCTCTCTCTCTCTCTCTCTCTCTCTCTCTCTCAAGAAAAAATAAATGTGAGTTTGATTGATACTTTGATTGCAAATGAAGAGTATCAAGTACTCAGTTTACAGTAAGATAATGCCAATATTATGAACTTTCAATAACAAGAGACTGTAATAATTGGTGTTGATGCATCCAAGAAAAGGGGATTTTGCTTGTGAAAGTTAACAAAAGATGGTCTTAAAAGTTGAAACCTATCATGTTAGACTTTAATTCATCTCTAACATAGCCAATGCTTCATGTTCTTTACTTTTCCAATTGGAAAGAAGAGATCAGTAATGTTCTGAAATCTAACTTTTGAATCCATAATTGGTGGTCCTCAACAACAATGTCATCAACAATGGCAATTAACTTAAAGCTTTTGATAAAAACTTGGCATGAAAGTTTAAGATTATTTCTGGGGAATTAAACACATTGATGGTACATTGGTACACCTCTTTTTCATGTCTTTGAAGTGGTTGAGTGATTTGTCACAAGCAACCCAGACTTTTGACAGGAATATATGCAGGCAGTATCCATAACTTTTCAGCATCTGAAGGAGGTTGCAACAATATTTTCTCCTGTAGCCTTGTGATATGTAGTTTTCTCTCTCAATCATGCTTAATTTTGCTCCTCTCTCTACTCTCTCTCTCTCTACTTTCTCTATCTAGAGATGGACAATGGGGAGGGTAAAGCTGGAAGAGGACACTGCCAGCAGAGGGGTGATTACCACACTCTGATGGCACAAGGCATGTAAGAAAAGGTGGTTTGCCTAACTTCTGCAGAAGCCCAGTTGGAATCCCTGACAGTGGCACACACATGTAAATTCAACATTTTTTATAGCATTGGAACACTCCCAGAAACCTATCCACCGCTCTAAATAGTTACTTGCTAGTTGCTGCAAGCCTTTGTGGAAAAGGGCACCTCTAGTTTTAACTCATATATTAATCTTTGGCCTCTTTGAGGAAAGGATGGCATTGTCTGAATGATTAAAATGGCATTTTCCTTCTTCCCAAAGCATTTAATTTAAGAACTTTACCTGAAAGTTGACACCTTACGAGCTTTGAAAAATAAATAAAAATTCATATACATGAACATCATTGCACATGCCAATCAATCGGTAATGGATTACTGATATGTGTCTATCGGTAGTGAATTATTGATTAATTTTGATAGTTCAGTAGGGAGATATTGATGACTTGATCTAACCCGTTACTGATGGACTAAATCAACGATCGTAGTGGGGCTACCGATATGTATGCCACACGTCCATGTAATTATAATATCGGAAAACATAGAATCATGAACAGATAGTTCTATGCAGTAAATCACAAATAATTTGAGAGAGAGTGTGTGCGCGCGCGTGTGAGAGAGAGAGAGCAATGGAAACGAGAACGACAAGAGATGCTCACTGTCCGGACTACCTGTATGTAAGGTTGTGAGTGTAGCAGTCAACATAGCCAGGCTGGTCTCTGCAAAGGGAATTCCTGGGGCCAGCAGCCCCTGACTTTGTCAATCGAGGCAAGGAAGCAGCCCAGATTTTGAC
Organism: Narthecium ossifragum; assembly: GCA_963920575.1. NCBI lineage: Eukaryota > Viridiplantae > Streptophyta > Magnoliopsida > Dioscoreales > Nartheciaceae > Narthecium > Narthecium ossifragum. The sequence continues at coordinate 965,944 of OY986969.1, forward strand.
AAGTGTTACGTACCCTCACCCTCATCTTATATACACTGTCTCAGGTAATATATACAGGAGCAGCCAGCTGACACGATTAACCACCCATCCCAGTCCTCTCTTTCTCTCTCTTTTTATTCTCCCACCCCAACTAACCTCTTTCTTTCTCTCTTTTTATTTTCTTACTAATATGGATCTATTTACACCACGTATACGATCGAGATATATGATTCAAATGATGACTCATATATCACGTTATAAATGTTACTTTATAAAATATTAAAATTGATGATAACACCAGTTTAACAAAACTTATCATAAAAAACCCCATTAACCATGTTTTTAAGGTAAAAACCCCACCACAGTGTATTAACTGACTTATTATTCACATTAAAAGACCATAATGCCCATTCTTATTTGTTACCCCTCCTCTCTCTCTCTCTCTCCCCCCCTTCTTCTCACTTGCTGATCCCGACCAAGCATCGGGCGGTGTCCCGCCCTTGCCCGGAGATACATCGCCGGATCGCCGGAGATCCCAGCTCACTTCCATGGTTGTGCCTCGTCGCTGGCTCACCTCCCCAACCCCTCACTGCCACGACCACCAGCTCCCTCGCCGTTACATGCGTCGCCGACCACCCCGGAACCCATCGCCGGAACCCATGGCCATTAACCCCGGCAAGCTCCCCCATACCACCAGCACCTCCTCCATCGAAGCCGCGGCCACCTACGGCGAGCCCTCTCCGTTCCGGCTTCCTCCATTGTCGGCGAGGGTGGAGCTCGGAACCCCGACCTCGGCCCCATTTGCCACCTCGAGATCTCCATCTGCCACCCTCGTACTCGTCTCCGGCAACCCTACCCAAAGCTAATTCCTAGCTCCACCCTGCTCCCGGAACCCGGTGCCGCCACCCTCAAAACCCATCGCCCCCGACCTCCAACCCCCATCTAAGTCCAGATCCGCAAACCCCATCGCCTCACGACTCCTCCGTCCTCATTTCTCGGTGAGATCCGGCTCGATCCGGCTATCTAAGGCCCTCGACGCTCCCCGGCTCGCGACTCATCTTCACCAAGGAAGCCGCCGTCCCCACTCGATCTCGCCGTGTATCCTCACGATCCGAACCAGTGGATCAAACCCCTAGGATTCCACGACGCCTCCTTCACCGGCGCCGACGACTTTATAGAAGCCTCCTCGCTGTTGATAAAGGCCGGAGCATCCACAGCCGTTGGTCAAGCCATCCTCGACGATGGCTTGGGAGGCGAGCCGGGGGTGGAGATAGAGGAAGAGGAGAGAGGAAAGCCGGGTAAAAATAGGAAAATAGGGAAAAAATGGTAGAAAAATAGGAAAAAGTTGTAGAAAAACAGGAAAAATATGGAAAAAGATAAATATATTTATAGAAGAAAAGTGGATGTGACCGAAGAGACTATTGATGGAGAATTTCAGCCAATTAAGTTGTGATTTGAAGAGTTAAAAACGATCAAAATGCATTTAAAAAGATAAAAAAATAAAGTTAAGAAGATGAAAATAGATTTAAAATGATGAAAATAGAGTTAAGAAGATGAAAATGTATGAAAGATGAAAATGAATTCACAAAGATGAAAATAAATTTTAAAATTATAAAAATAGTTTTAAAATGATGAAAATAGAGTTAAAATGATGAAAATGTATGAAAGATGAAAATGAATTCACAAAAATGAAAATAAATTCAGAAAGATGAAAATGAATTCAGAAAGATGAAAATGAATTCAGAAAGATGAAAATAAATTTTTTAAATGATAAAAATAAATTTTAAAATGATAAATAAATAGATTTAAAATGATGAAAATAGAGTTAAAATGATGAAAATGTATGAAAGATGAAAATGAATTCAGAAAGATGAAAATGAATTCAGAAAGATGAAAATGAATTTTAAAATGATAAAATAGATTTAAAATGATGAAAATAGAGTTAAAATGATGAAAATAGAGTTAAGAAGATGAAAATGTATGAAAGATGAAAATGAATTCAGAAAGATGAAAATGAATTCACAAAGATGAAAATGAATTCACAAAGATGAAAATGAATTCACAAAGATGAAAATGAATTCACAAAGATAAAAATAATTTTAGAAAGATGAAAATGAATTCAGGAAGATGGAAATGAATTCACAAAGATGAAAATGAATTCAGAAAGATGAAAATGATTTTAAAAAGATGAAAATGATTTCAGAAAGATGAAAATGAATTATTAAAGATGAAAATGATTTCAGAAAGATGAAAATGATTTTAGAAAGATGAAAATGAATTCACAAAGATGAAAATGGAATAAAAACATGAAAATGAATTCAGGAAGATGAAAATGAATTTAGAAAAGATGAAAATGATTTTAGAAAGATAAAAATGATTTCAGAAAGATGAAAATGATTTTCGAAAGATGAAAATGATTTTAGAAAGCTGAAAATGATTTTAGAAAGATGAAAATGATTTCAGACTGATGAAAATGATTTCAGGAAAATGAAAATGATTTTAGAAAGATGAAAATGAATTCGGAAATATGAAAATGAAATAAAAAACATTTTCATCTTTGTCAGATCATTTGCATCTTTCTCAGTTGATGTCAGATCATTTTCATCTTTCTTGGTTGATGTCAGATCATTTTCATCTTTCTTAGTTAAAAAGATGAAAATGTATGTGACCTCGATCGGATGATAAATTAGGCAAGGTTTTAGAAATGGCTAGGTTTAAAGGACATTGGGCTGGTCAAAGATTTGGTTGATTGGATCAAGTGGGCTCGAATTAAGCTTATTGGGTCAGATGGAACCAGACCTCATTGGATCAAGAGGACTTGGTTCAGCCGGTTCGATCAAATGGTTGAGAGTCGCCGGAGTACGATCGTTGGCAATGAAACGTCGCCGGAGGTCGAGACCAACATAGGAGGGGTCGCCTGAGCCTCGAGGTTCGATCCACCGGGGCGGATCTCCGGTGCCGTAGCCGTAGGAGGCGAATCTGAGAGGTCTACGACGGTGTGCTTGAGGGGATGAAGACGACGGCGAGGGAGGCGACTTGGGCGACGACTGGAGGTGGGATCTCACCGGGAGTGCGTCGGGGAAGGGTCGTGGGGCGACGACGGGGTCGGATCTGAGGGGGTTTGTAACTAGGGAGGATTAGGGGCGGTGATTTAGGAGGGGCGGCGCCGGGTCCGATGAGGTGGGGTTGGGGTTGCGGGCGATGGGGGAGGTCGCCGGGGATGGAGGGATCGTTGACGATGCTGGGCGAGGTCGATGCTGCCGTTGAGGTTGTGGTGGTGTCAAGGTCGAGTGCCTCACAGGGGTGGAGGAAGAAGGTGGGTTTCAATGGATGCTTGGCCGGAGTTAATGGATGCTGCGGATGGCGATGGAGCTCGTGGATGAGGTTGGGTGGGCTTGGGGAACGGCGTCGGGCGTCGTTGGATGGAGCGGAGCCGCCGGGAGCCGTTGGATCTGGGGGAACGGAGAAGATGGAGGTTGCGGTGGCGATGGGGAGGTTGCGACGGCGATGGGGAAAGGGTGGTCGCCGGCGAGGGGTTGCTGCGGTTTTGGTGGCTACATGGAAGGAGGGAGCTTCGGGAGCTGTCGGAGATGCGACGGGATCGCCGGAGATGCTACGGGATCGACGAATGAGCTGCGGGCCGGCCGGAGGTGAGAGGAGATCGCTGGGAGGGGTTGTCTCGCCGGAGAAGAGAAGAGAGAGAGCTGAGAGGAGAGAGAAAAAGACTGAAAATAAAATAAAATAAGGGTATTATTGTCTTTTTTAGATGATTTGGGGTTATTCATTTATGAAAAATAAATATGGGGTTTTTGACAAATAGCATGGGGTCTTGGACAAAGAGGGGGTTAGATGTGGGGTTTTGACCTAATACCCCTATAAAATACTAGATTGGCCCCGTGCCACCTGACATGACAAACCACTCATCCCCACACTCTTTTTATAATAACCATACTTACATCACGTGTGTGTTACGTCAGAAATTGGTTATGCTGTAACATATGATTCAACGGGTGATTCATAGAACATGGCATTAGAAGACAATACTCTCATGTAGTATATATATTTTATATACGTATATTTATATGTGTGTATTTATAATTATGTGTATGTTATATGTATTTTATGTATGTGTATTTATAATTGTGTGTATGCAATATGGATTTTATGTATGTGTGTATTTATAACTGTGTGTATGTTATATATATACATATGTATGTGTATATAAACATTAATCTTATATGTATATATTTTATGTATACATATACATTGTATGTATGTTATGAATATATGTGTAAATGTACAATTCTATATTATATCTATACATACATATATGTATATACATACATAAAATACATATATAACATACACATAATTATATATATATAAATAAAATACGGATGGGACACTTGTCAAAATTTAGACAGCTTCGTTTGAAGGAAGGGCCCAGATTGAGTATGGCAGGGGCTGACATAGATAAGCTATGTCACGCGCCCCCCCCCCTCTCTCTATAATTTAGCATATGTGTATGGTTATATACATAAATATCAAATAAATATACATTCATAATTTACATACAATATATTTTAAATAAATATACTATGTATATGTATTTTATGAGTCTTTATTTAATATATATTTTTATGTGTGTTTTTTTATGTATATGGTATGTATTATGATATATATTTATTATATATTCATATACTACTATATATATACAATAGTAAGCCCCGCCCCCTGCCACCTAGCAGGGTAATCACCTTCTCTCCCCACCTCCCCCAGTAACTCCTCACTAATCCCCTTTGTCCCCCACTAACTTCTCCCCTCCCTCCCCTCCCTCATTATCCCCTTCACGTAGGCTTCACGTATGATAACCCTCTCTACATAGGCTTTACATAAGACAATATAGTGGTTAACTTATAACCATTCTGTTATATAAGGATGATGAATATCTAGCCTGTCAAGTCTGAAGGACCAAGCTTCTCATGAACTAACTTTGCAGCTCTAATTACAGAGAGTGAGCACACATGGTGAACCTCCGAGGACTAAGAACACATAGATAAGGTCACTAGCTTGCTCCAAATCACCTTTATTTACCATCTCTCTTTACTTCCATTGGGAGTCCACCAAGCATGCCTTATATTTCTTTTCACCTCTCTTTTTTTGAACCACTCCAACCAATGTCTTATCATATGCTACTAAACTAATAACCATGCACCAATCTTAATTTATTCATCAATGTCACAACGGGCCCATCAGCCATTAGGGTGGTCTCTCTTCTTTTATCATCTTCTTCACAAGGCTCCAAAGAAGAAAACTTTTCTCTTGTTTTACCTTTTGCCCACTTCAAAGGCTTTTTGTGGTGTGAGTATCCAAACAATAGTAGTTAGTGTTCATTTTGGAGGAAAAAGCCTACAAGCTTTTGGATAATTTAGTGAGACCTATGAGCTTTTTGATCTGACAAATGCCCCCCATGTCTCCATACCATTCCAGTTTTTAGTTTGTTGTTTAGTTTTTGGGCTTACTTGATATAGATTTAATTACCGTACATCATTGTTCAATCGCACTAGTTTTTTCCAGGTCATTTGGTCAATTATTGCAAAGGATTTCAATTTAAGAATCCATTTCTTGGTAGTGGGGTAGAGTTGGCCATCACACAATTCTAATTGGCTGGTGGTTCTTATTCTTAATTCTTTTCCCTTAATGGTCTTCTTAGCCTTTATATATACATATATATATATATATATATATATATATATATATATATATATATATACTAGTTAGAGTCATGTGGCAGGGTAACCACCAACCCTATCCTAATAATCACCCAATAACTCCCTCCCACTAAACCCCTCTCAACTTAGAATTATCATGTCATATAGGCGTCATATAGACTCTACCTAGGACATTCTCCCGTCATGTAGGACAACGAAAATTTCACTTATAATCATAGATGATATATAGTTGATTTTTTGATCTTGGCTTAGGTATTCCTATCTCACTATGGTCGATTCAAGTTAACCAGATGGTATTTTTGAATTACCAATAAGTATAAGTTGTTACAAAATAATTATAGTTATTAAATTCAACCCGGCTGATCTTCTTAAATTTTGAGATAATCAGTTAATCGACCATAATAAAATAAATTATTATTATGGTAAAGCCTATAAATAAGGAGATCGAGTCACGTGAATGTTTTACCTAGAGAACTCCTAATAAAATAAATTATTAGTAGCTAGCTATAGGCTATAGCTAGTTTTATGTTATATATTATACTACACTACTTCGTAATGTGTTCTTGAGCTTGATAAATATAGATAAGAAAAAGAGAGGCGTGTGAGGAACTGAAAGCTAGGGTCATGTCGGGGAGATTTTTAATTTACACCCCTCAACTTTTAACTTTTTGCACTGCGTGATGATTTTGTCAGGGGTGGTCATGATTACAGAACAAGGTAAGGTGGAGGGTGGTGGGGGACCGGAGTGCAAAAAGGAGCTGGACAAGGGCCAAGGCGTGCGGGAAGTCGGACACGGGATGACCTGGACCCTTCTTTCTTTACACATGTATTATTATATTTAGGGGTGCAAAGTGTAAACATAATTGTTGGTAGATACAACCTCACCTTATTGGTATTTGCATGCCACTCCTCATTGATTTCGATTTGTTGTGAAAAGCTCCCTATTATGATCATTGTTAAACTTGATTTAAACAATCAAACTAAACATAAGAGGGTTCAAATAGAATCATAATCAGGGTTTAAAAGCTTCACGCCGCTAGGTGAAAAAAGTAGCATTAGCTAGAGAGTTTTTGCCAAAAAAAACAAAAAACTAATATTAGATGGGGTCGAATGCAAATATCCATAAAACCGGAGGCTTCAAATGATAAAACAAAAAATAGGAGGGCATTCGTGTGAAGATTAATGACGTCTTTCAATCCGGACATGAGGGGTTTTTGGGTGGGCTCATTTAGCCACGTAATCACGACCGTTCATCACCGGAAGGCCTGCCGGGTGGACACATATCATTCCCCTCGCTAAAACCCTTTATTTTTTTAAAAAAAATCCAACAAGGTTTAATCGAACAAATAATGCATACAGGATTACTCACAGGCAACAAGGTTGCACGGAATCCAAGTTGAGAGAACTTTGCCCGCTGCTTACAAGGAGATGATCATAATACAGATAGTACAAGTATTCAGGCCAACCATGCACCACACCTTTTGTTGTCTTCTGAGGAACTTGGTACATATATATATTATATATATATATATATATATAGGAATGCCGAGGACCAAATTCCACAGGTAAAGGGACAACACTGGTCCAATTGGAATTCCTAATTGCATGGCCAAATTTGACCATCATTTTTTTTTAAGATCAAAAGTCACTTTAATATCATGTAGTTTTAAAATTTTACAATTTAATACCTTTTTGTTTAAAAATTATTAAAAAATGACCGACGTTACAAAACTGTTCAGTTTGGATCCAAGAGGCCAATGGCGTCACATGGGTTAACGGTAAACAAGTTAGAACCCTTCATGCATGGCCGTCGTCGTCGTCTTGGAGAGCCCATCTCATCGTCGTCGTGGAGAACCCGCTCGGGTTCGTCCTCCACCACCGACGTCGTCGTCCCATGTGTGGCCGATGGCAGACGAGGACTCCGACGACATCGTCGTGGAGAACCCGCTCGGGGTCGTCCTCCTCGTCATCGTCTTCGTCCCATGCGTAGCCGGTGGCAAATGAGGACGCCGACGATGAAGGATGGGTTTCGTGGAGGACGAGGACCCGCTCGGACGTCATTGTGGAGAACTCGCTCCGGCATCGTCGGGAGAGGAAGAGAGAAACGGGGAAGAAAACAGAGGAGAGGGAAGAAGCCCAAGCCATAGTTATCATCCCCTTTCACACCTATTTCTCGGCGTGGGTCTTCACCGCCGTCCTCGCCCTCCAAGTCATGCTCCTCCTCTATGCCCGTTCCATCGACTCATGCGGCCGCCTCACCATCGCCGCTGACGCCTCGCCCTTCCGTCACGGCGTGGTGGTGCACAGTTGCTCTCTACACAGATCAGACCGGTGTCCATGGCGTCGCCGTTCTCCACCTTCCGAAGCATCACCACCGCCAACCATACCAGAATCAGCACTGCTGCCACCCACTAGGCAGATCCGACCATTTAGTTGCTTCCACCCCCAACCACGAACCCCACCACCTGCAAGACCCACGACCATGCTCGCTACCAACTATGCCGCCCAATCAGCACTCCGACGACCTCTCCACCAACCCCGAGCTCCCAAACCGTGATGTCATTTTAGGAACGGTGAGGTCGACGCCCTCCACGAGGCCCGCGTCGTCTTGGGGCTGCTGTCAGCGACGAGTTGCGAGCTCCTTGGGATCCTCGATAATGAGCACCATTTGCTCAGCTTTCACGTCGTCGGCGGAGGTCACCGTGCTCAGGGAGCGAGTACTAGTGGCGTCGTTGGCCGGCAAAGCAAGACGCCGACGGTGGGAGCTTGGGGGATGCCATATCTAAGCCGCTACGGCTTTGTTGGACGCCGGATCTCCATCTTTGGCAGGTGCTCTCTCTCTCCCTCCCGTATCTCTCTCTTACTTCTCCACGTCAGCGAAAACCAGTCAAAACAAACGAATACCAGTCAAAACAAACAAATACCAGTTAAAATTGAGCACAGTGACTGGTTTGTCGTCAAATTAGAGTAACGGTATTGAATGACGGGACTAAACTACATCATTTTGAAAGTTAAGGGTATGATTATATAATTTTTAAAGTTGAAGGTATTAGATCGTAAAATTTTGAAACCACATGATAGTAAATTGATTTTGGCCCTTCTTTTATCACCAATAAGCTTGCTTCATCTCGCAATGCCTTCTAAAATAAAGTTTGCAATAACTATATATGTAAGTCTCTAATTAAAAAAGCATAAGTGGATCTCATGGCTGTCATGCAGGGTGGTGGAAGCCCACCACCAACCACCACTTGTGCGATAATGCATCATTGTCTAGAGATCGTTCAATACATTTTCTGAATGTGATTTAACCATATACAAATATATATATATATATAGGAGTAGTTTCTCTGCGAAGTGAAATTAATTAAAAGAAATGTAATTTTTAGCTAGACTATAAGTATATTATATATATATCGACTCACTCTCTCCCGATGACTTAAATTTAATTTAAATTTTTGGATTAAATGATTAGAGTATGTGACAACAACGATTATAACTTATGGACTTCATAGTAAGAAGAACAAGAAATGTCCGGAATTATGAGAGCTGTGATCATCAGTGTTGAGGAATAGTTTGCGATTACTACAGATCATGTGGCCCATAAGAGGGAGACAATACATATATATGAGATGATGGTGATGGCTCTGATAAATATATGACCCATATGTCTTTCATCCCTGAGGTTTATGAGAAATCTTTATCAAGTCCCTGGATTTTAAAAATTCTCGATTGAATCCCTAGGCTTTCCAAATTGGTCCAATCCGATCCCTCCGTCCATGCACCGTTTATCGGACTAACGGCGGCTCGGCTAAACCAGCTCACGAACCGGTCAAAATTAGATTAATTTTGACCTTCTTCTTCAGTCTCTTTTCTCCTCTCCTCCTCCTCCGTCGCCGTTCTCCTCTGTTTTCTCTCTCTCTGCTCTTTCCCGACCAGCTCCGCCGCCCGCTAAGCCCGACGCCGACCTCAACTCCGGCCAACCCTGACCTCATTTCACCCAAGCCCCCCCCCCCCCCCCCCCCCCCCCCGCCCCCTCTCTTATATATCCTTCTGATCGATCACAATAACCAACAAACCACCCAAGTCTAGCTAAATCTAGTAACAATGAAGAAGAGAGGTTGGTAGAGAGAAACGAGATCGATCACTGGAGGAAGAGGAGGAGAGCAGTCAAGAACTCCCAGCCCCAGCAGTAGAACCCACAGAGGCTGATCACCGAATGCTTCCGGCACCTAGTGATCTCTCCTTCCATCTCCTAACTAAACAAAACAATCCCAGAACCAGGGGAGTATTAACAGATGCACCAGCCCCTCCTTCCTCTCTCTCTCTCTCTCTCACTAGAAAATTAGAGCATGCACATCTCCATCCTTACTGAGAGAAACCAAACCGACATAGAAGAACAGTGAGACGCCTCTAAATAAAAAAAGAACAGAGATCGACACGCTTTGTAGACTTGGAAGACAAAGTAAAGAAGAAGAGAAGGCAGAGACGTTGATGTTTCTCTCTTTGAAGGTGGTGGGTGGCGAACCAATCCCCTCCTTCACCCTCTCCAGGTAGCCGGCGAACCGATCCTTGTTGGAGCTCCCGACGCCGACCTCAACTCCGGCCAACCCTGACCTCGTTTCACCCAAGCTGCCCCGGCGCTGGCCTGACCGGACCTATCCCGCCGCTCCAACCTCCTCTATACTCCACCTCCCCGGTGTTGGCGCATCGTCGTCGAAGGAGATAGCGGCCGGCATGGTGGGAGAGACAGGAGAGAGGAATGAGCTGACGTGTGGGTTAAGTAGTCAAAATTGACCTATAACGGTCAAAATTCATCAAAATTGGTCTCACCGTTAGGCCGATCACGACACAGGGACGGAGGAATCAGATTGAGCCGGTCCATGGAAGTTAAGGGATTCAATCGGGAATTTTTAAAGTAAAAGGAATTGATAAAAACTTGTCAGAAACCTCAGGGACGAAACGCATATTTTAGCCCACCTTACTGAGTTCTGAAAGCAATCTGGCCGGACTCTCAATCTAGAAGCTATAATTCCAAGTCTGAGAGTGCCATTTGTCTGCCCAAAGCAGGATGCACAAGGTATATATCTATCTATCTATCTCTGTTTCAAAGCATGCCCGTCGCTAAAAGAACAAACCTATAGCGGCGGCCTGGAACAAGCCTGTCGCGAGTCGTCGTTAAAAGACTCGAAGTTATTCGACTATCTTTAAAACGATTCCCAAGACCATCGCCTGCCGCCGCTATAGGTGCCGTCGCTAAAAAAGCAAACCTATAGCGGCGGCCTGGGGCAAGCCTGTCGCGAGTCATCGTTAAAAGACTCGAAGTCATTCGACTATCTTTAAAACGATTCCAAGCCCATCGCCCGCCGTCGCTAAAAGAACAAACCTATAGCGGCGGCCTGGGACAAGCCCTGTCGCGGGCCGTCGTAAAAAAGTCGAAGTTATATCTTCGTCTAGCTTTAACGACCACTTCCAAACCCATCGTCCGCCGTCGCTAAAAGAGCAAACCTTTAGCGGCGGCCTATGACAAGCCTGTCGCGGGCCGTCGTTAAAAGAGTCTAAGCTAATCGCCTACCTTTAACGGCGACGTCCAAGCCTGTCGCCAACCGTCGCTAAAAGTTCAACTTCACCCTTATCAAAAGTTCTTTTTAAACAACTTTATATCACCAATTAAATAATTTAAACGAGATCAATAACATGAATAAAAGATGAGGAAAAAAACCCTTCTTATCTTACAAAAGCAATCATAATCATATAATGGAAGCTAATTAATGTCAAACATAGTGATCAGTTAATTAGTAGGTAATATTAATTAAATCACTGATGACTTCCTCCAGAGAGAGCACTGAGCATTGAGCAACAGAGCCTTCAGGCGAGACAACTGAGATTTGTTATGCTTCTTCTTCTTCTTCTGCATGAGCTCATGAACCCTCATGCAGAGAGCTGCGTTCTCATCCACCACCTTCCTATGCTGCTCTACAAGCACGCAGTTCTCCTTCTTCAGCTTCTCGATCCGGCCCGCGAGCTCTCTGTTCGCCTCTCTCTTCTCCTCGTTCCCTCTCGCCAGCTCCTGCAAGTGCTCAGCTGCCTGCTCCGAAAGCCGATCGGATAACGAGACATCTCTTTGTAGATCTTCAAAGAATGTAGTGTCTTCCTTCATCAACTCAACAAACACATCCTTCTTATTATTATTATTGCATTCCAGGTCCGGATCTTCGACGACCGATGATGAAATAGATGACCGAGCTGATAACTGGTCGCAATGCGCCGATAAGGAATGATATGATTTGTGGAGACCATCCATGATCTTGATCAGTAGTTCATGTCTCTTCTCAGGGAATGAATTCCTTCCTTCTTCTTCGTCTTGCATCAACGCTACCATGTCTTCAATCTTTTGATCAACCTCTGGAAGTTGCAGCAATTAATATGGAAACAAAAAAAAGAACAAAGGAACGTAAATATATGTGTGTGTGTGTGTGTGTGTGTGTGTGTGTGTGTGATACTATGCGTGGATCCAAAAGAGAAGAGAAAACCTGAGAGTGTGGATTGGATCCATTGCAGACCATCCATATGTTCTGGATTCTATGTTCTTTCACCTTGGAGATATATGTGTGTGTATATATATACACACGCATGGGTAATGGGTTCCTATAATTAATATTGTCTAAATAGCCGTTGGATTCCATAATATCGAATGAGTTCAAATGTTTTTGAATACTTTTGAGGTTTAAGGCAAAATGTTCTCTTTCTTATATTTAAGGCACCAAAATTAAAGGCACATTCTATTATGGAGATAAATTTATCTTTCCTCAATAATGTGTGTGATATATCTTGTTTCTTTACGAATGCTAGCTAGATATGTACATGTGTGTGATATCTTGTTCACCTAACATATATAGTAACATGCATGATTTTTCATGCTAATTAGGATATGTATGCTAAGTTCCACGTACATCTATAGCGTGAGAGAAGTAATATTGCATATAATGTCTTAATTATATCGTCTCATAACCCTTTGATTAGTCCCATTTTGGCCATCTATCTTAGAAGGAAGGGAAGATGGCTTGTCCCTATGTCTCAGTCATGGATTGATTGCGACGATCCGATTAAAGCGTAACAAGGGCACGGGAATCCGCTAGTTGGATTATAATTAAGAAACGTAAATCACTTGTTAGGTTATGCATGTAAAAATGACATTCTTATAACTTTTTTGTAACCCTTTCTTTGGTCTAATTGGATTAAAACAAAACATACGTAACCTGTTAGGCTATGCATGTGAAAATGACATTCTAGTCGTTATATACTTGTTTAGTTAATGTTTAGTCGAAAAACATAGTGGAGTGTGACATTAAAGAGGCATAAAGCAAACAGTGATATATATAACTCTCTTTTAAATTATCAGGATTTAACCTAGCTTGTGCTTTGTGCTTAATTTATCCATTACTTATATTCTAACCATGTTGTAACTTAGTGCAGTAAAAAAGTGAGAACAAGTTGAGACATGCAACGGGCACGTAGCTGGCGGCCCAAGTTCACAGGTCCAGCTCATGCATATATTAACCAGTACAAGAATACCATCCCTTTCTTATACGGGAATAAATTAGGATTGCTAACGAGCCAATGTCGAGCGAGCTAAACTCCAAGATCTAGTAGTGATTTTGAGCTGGGGGCCAGTACAAAGATAAAGTTAGTAGCGAGATCTAATAGATGAAATCAATTATAGTCTTGAATTTTTTTGACAATATTAGATAATTTTTTTTGGGGAGTTTGAGAATCAGAATATCTATTATCAAATATATCGAGTTGGAGCCGATGCTGATGGACCTTACATCCTCTAATCCGCCCCTAAGACAGAGATCATACGGTCAGTAACACACATCTACACACACAAACAAAAAGAAGTTATTTCCTAGATCATTCCACATTCAAATAAGCCCTCAAAATCCCCCAAAATAAACCTAGATGATACACGTGGCAAACTATTATTCACCGGGATTATTCGTTTGTGGCAATCGAACCAATCGTATTGACCACGGGCATGAACCATGTGACGAACCATTCTTCACAACAATTGGTAGAGAGTAGAGACCCCCTCTCTTCATCCAGTCCTTGTCATCCAACACTCGTTTTGGCTTCACACATATTGAGAAAAGGGTTACAGTGTGTTTCATATATCTTTTCCATAATTGGTAAAGATCACTCCTTTTTCCTGATGTGGGGATGCTTTTTATGTATTTTCTTTCTTTTTCCTCCAGTAGCTTTAGGCCTTATATATAGATATATATCATGTTTCATGTATTGGCCCTGTTGGACTGTGTGAGGACCTCACCTATCTTGGGTTCTTTTAAATGTTTGCCTCCATGTTAAACCTCTCCAGGTTTCAAGCAGTTTCATTTGCCTATCTGGTGTCGATAACTAATGAGCATTTGCCGGAGCTAGCCCACTGGTCAGCCGACGGGGAATGCGACGAGAATAGTCGGCCAACCGGTGACCAGCTTTTCAGGGCTGTAAAAAAATTTGATAGGTGGAGGGGGAGTGCTTCCAAGCTCGAGAGTGTATATCTGGGTATCAGTTATATTTTAACTGCAAAGTCGTGCTCATTGGCCCGCCGATACAAAAGAGCTGAAGCTTCTACCCTGTGGAAAACAAAGAAAGATTAGCTTCAGCCAGAATACCACACAGAAACTTTTAGATCAGTTTGTAATTAGGTGTTGGAAGATGATCCAGTGGCCACAAAAACATTCATAGCCATGGAGTTTTCCTGCAAGCATGACCGTAAGAAGAGCAGAGCAATCTTTTGCCAAACTTCCACTTTTAAATCAGTTCACAAATGAAGCATTTCTTACCAGCCTGGATGAACAACAAATCTCCCCGTCGATAAAGCCCAGTTCACCTGAGAGCGAGATTCGAGAGAGTCGAAAAGGAAGAGATCTTAATTATGTTTTATGAGAATGCCTAGAATGATAAATGGAAAGAAGCAGGTCATATATATATATACCTTGTCGGTACCAAGAGAATTAGCAACTACATGTGTGACGTGCTCATCAATATGATTGGTGCAAACAGCACCAAACTGCTCAGCTGTCTGCCAGAGGGGATGTAGCTGAGGATTGGCTTCACCCACAGGAAAAATCCTACTGAAGACTATCCTGCATCCAGACAGGATTTTTTGCTGCTCGGCAGCGAGTATATTTCTCACATCCACATTATTCAGGGAGGGTTGAGAGAAGAAATTCTGGTGAATCCTCTCAATGACCTGTGATGAGGGGCACAACGATAAATTCAGTGAAATATACAGAAGGAATATGCAATTTATAATAACACTTTGTTTTATGAGGACATATACCGATAATGCCGAAGCAAGAGTCCCATCCTCTGGCCTCTCATCATGATCAATCTCAAGTAGTGAAGGCCCAAGAAGCCCAAATTGTCGCCTGCTACATGGGAAATAAGTATACCTGCGACAGAGAGTGACACACAAGCATGAGAGGCAAGGCAAGCCTAGCCTGAAGGCAAGGACGACATAATAGTCAAAGGTACCTCTCTACGACTATTAAGTTGAGTTTGTTATGCGGCCAAACCCTCAGAGAATCATCTATAATCACAACAGCTGATTCCATGCCCAGGACTCCATCTAAATCCTTGCTTCTGGGTAACTTCTCGTCACCATCAAGAGGATCGCTGTCGTCTCCCCTTGAAATGACTCGTCCAGCGAACAAAGCTCCAGATGGGTCGAGCACTTTTGCCATCTCGGTAGCATATAACTTGTTTCCCATGGTGTAAACATGCAGTTCAAAAAGCTTACTAGCCTGAATCAACAAGTGAAACCAGTATGCCATATAAAGCTCCAGAAATACCAAAACATGGCAGAACGCCGATGAAGGAAAAGTTGCATTCATGCTAAGAAGACTTACCTTCTCAAGAAAGTTCCATACTCCAGGCCTTAACTTAGTCCACATTCCCATATGCGGCAAACGGAAAAGGTGCCTCAGTGGCTTCTCTCGGTCTAGCTCTTCCTTCTTCCTTAGTATCTCATCATGACTAGGATCTATCTCTACAAACTAAATGGGCAGGAGATATGAATAAAATTGTTAAAGAGGGCAAATGATATGTCAAGGGCTGGAAAAATGAAATACCTTTGCAGAATTGAGAAGAGTGTGATCAAGATCTAGCACAAGACACAGTTTCCGGGCAGCAAACATTTTGTTCTGTTCTTGGATTCTTCTTGCCCTCTCTCTCTGTATAGCAGCCTTTTGTTGATCATCATATCCATCTAGCAGATGATCTACATCACCCCAATGGTCTAACAGCTCAGGTGCCTTTGCAGTGCCTAATTCGCCAGATAAACCAGAAGAGTTCTGCGGAACTGCTGGAGCATTATTGGAACTAGTCATGATATCAGCAGGATTTTTGAGATTCTTGGTAAAGTGACTAGCAATATTGGGCCAGGGCGAAATAGTTTGAGAAGGAAGGGTAGATGTTTGTGCCTGCACTCCTTGATCTCGGACTTTTATGCTCTCTTTGTTCACCTGAATATCAGATGGTGGATGTCCATTCATTTTGACCTGTACAGATCCCAGTGTCTCACTCTTTTGAATCATATTGTTGTGGAGAATTCGACGAGGGTCACGAGGTTTCATGCGCATCATTCCTTTATCATTCTGAGGATTCTGTGGATAACGAACAATTAGTTAAGTCAGAAAACACAAGAAAGCATTTCCTGGAAATTGCAGACTAAAACTACATCAGGATCTTTCGGCTGTAAAAAATCTTCCCATAACTTTGCGTGAAGAAGCAAATATCATGCCAATTGCTAGGTTACCAGCATCTAGAGTGGAGCAAATAACCAGGGAAAAAAGCCATTCATAGAACAACTGCTATACTCAAAAACTAAACATGTGTGCTGACATTAAAATTTTATGAATGCAAGATACGGTATGGCACTTACCACAGAAGCTGTTGGAGCAGGCATCGGACCTTTTCCTGCATGATTTTGTGTAGTTTCTGGAGACTTCATGGCAGTATCATTTACTGAAGAAACCGTTTCAGGTAATTTGTTAAGACCCAATAATTGTGTTGGATCAGATGATTTCTGCTGTTCCCCTGCTAATCTCTGCTGTTCCATCTTAAGCAACTGCACGAGCATTGTAGGGTTGACAGCAATGTCCTTCAACAGGGAAGGCAATAGACCAGTAGAGGCAGTACTCCCAGAGGAATTCCGTTCAATATGCACTGCAGGATTCTGCCCAGTACCACTACTTGTCACAGTTATTTTGGTGTTAACATCAAGTTTTCTAGAAGCATCCAAATTGACATTTAAGCGACTTCCAGTGCTCGGTTGTGAAACAACACCAACACCAACACCATCTTCTAGCCACCTACCTCGTCCCGAAGTCATTTGCCCATCCCTAGGTTCAGCAAAAGCACTTCTTTGCCTTTTCAAGGTATTCTCATTCACCAAAGATTCATCAACAGCTCTGTGCTTCCTAGAAGTTATGGCGTGTCCAACTGCGCCAGCAACATTCCCATCTACATACAAAGCAGACTCCGGAGGAACTACACGTCTCTTCGGATCAGCAATATCAGCGGCTTCAGAGTTTATGAACCGAAGCCTTGGATCTCTGCTCTTTGGAGCAACCTTTGTGACGGGATTTGGCACTGGATCGCATTGCCCAATTGTTTTTACAGGAGCAACTAGCTGTCCACTCAACCTGTCCATATGGGCACTACTGGTGCTAGACACAACAGTCTGAAACTGGGCCATGGAATTCACAGCTCTGGCCCTAGCATTAACTGAAGAGCTCGAGACTTCACCGTGGCTATCATCGTTATCTTTGTTCTCCTCAGATGGAGTTGGGCTAGGGAGTCGGTTAGTTGTAAGAAGGGATGGTTTTCCATATTTCTGTTGGTAACAAGAAACAGCTTTAAGAGCATCTGTGACATAAGGATGCAATGAAGCATCTTCAGATTCTGCATTTTTCAGATTTCTAGACTGAGGAGATACAGCTGCACCAAAACCACCGCCAATTGGTTGCAGTACAGGCAATGGTGGAGGGTTATCGCGTGTTGGTGAGGGGAGGCTTCCTTCATCATAATCTGCGTGAAGGTCCAGCAATGGACCAAAATCTCTTCTAGAGACAGAGGACGTCTCTAACTTGGGTAAACCAACCCGTCCTCTGTTGGTACCAACAGAAACGAATGTTTTTGCTTCCGGGCATGGCTTCTGAGAAGAACTCAAGTCACCGGAAGTACTATCATCTTTTCGAGTCAGCTTAGCAGAATCCTTATTGACATCCTCAAATACCAGAGACTGTACCGCAGCATCTATCTGCAAGAGAGACATGCTAGCTCTAAGCATTTTTCCTAATTGACACCGATGACTCAGTCTAACAAGGTTAAGAAAAATTATACCTCTTTAATTTGCTCGGGTGTTAAAAGCATATGATATCGGTTCTTTATATGGATCAACAACCTACAACAGACATCGTGTGATTGATATAACTACGAATTTATGAACAGAAGCACAAGAAAATGACTGAAAATAAGGACAACCTTAATATCATATCCTTGTTCTGATTCCTTCTCATCTCATCCCATGCGCTATAAGCCTAGAATCATCAACATTAGTTTGGTCAGAAAAAGGGAAAAACTAAAGACCAATCAATCCAACGGGCAGAAAAATAAAGGTCATCTTACAGATTGAACTGTCTGAATTCCCATGAATGCGTGTTGAACCAGAGCACCCACCACAAGACAACTCTCCTCTGCAGACATCTCCTTCAAACTTTCAAAACACTTCCGCAACCGAAAACAAGCACTCTCCAATGATCTGTGTGCAACAAAACCAACAAACACTTGATATCTCATCCAAATAGCCATCAAAATTCACTTTTCGGAATGCCAAAAGCATATTTAGCTCTTCTATATAGAAATCTTTGCATAATCTGAGCAAGAGAACAAAACCAGTGATATCAAAGTCTGGGTCATTGCAGAAAATCCTGGATCACTTCAAAATTATTTCAGAAATTAATTTTAACCTTCTTATTAGCAAATTTTACTGTTGAGTGTTAAGGGTTATCAAAAAACTTTAGTTCGACTGCCAAATTAGAGTTCTTTCATCAGCTCTTCAATCACCAACACTTACTTCTCCACCTCCTCTTCGGACACAGACTCCAACTCCTCCAGAATCAAGTTGACACGCCGATCTAACTCCCCCATTTCCTCTGAATCCTTGGGCTCCTCCGGCTCATTGCTCTCATCTGCCACCTTACTCTCCAGCTGGTTTGAACCAAGATCGACCTTCATCTCCCCTCCTGCCGGCTCCGAATCCAAGTCGATTTCACCCTCTTCCAACTCTCCCTCCTCCTTCTCCCCATCATCACCAACATCAACGCCTGACTCCTCGCTGCTATCCTCGATCACCATATCGCAAGACTCCTTTCCCACCACATCCAGACCCAAGGGCTTGTTTTGGACGGCTTGGGCCCAGGCGAACTTATAAAGCTGAGGAGAGTAGTAGTTCCCCGAGACAGGGAACCGCATCAGATCCCAATCCCTAACCCTAGACCTCGGGGCTCCTCGCGAGTCGTGCTTGAAGGCCTCCGCGGTGATCTCCTCGATCGATTCCGAGGACGAGTCGGATGCCTCGCCACCTCTTGCCATCCGAGCTAGGTTTCTTTCCTCCCTGGGGTCCAAGAGAAACCGATTGGATCCGGCGATGCGCATATGGACTGCCACCGATCCAAGGGACAAAACACAAAACGATCGTAGAAATGGGCGTTTTCGGGTCAGAATTAGGGTTTGGTGATTGAGGGAATTCTAGGGTTCGATTTCGGGGCTATAGATCCACGTTCTCGGCGACGCTCGAACCGTTCGAGAGCGCCCGGTCAGAGGGATCGATCCGGCGGTATCGCGTATCTTCAAGAAGATTAAGCTCCGGCGAGGGATCTAGATCGAACCCCAAGATGGGAGAAGAGAGGACACCAGAGACAAAGAGGAAGGGGGGCTTAGGGGAAGACTTGGAGGAGCTCGTGGAGATTGAATTTAACGAGCACGGATCAGAATCTGGACCGTCCACGTCAGCAGTGACGCAGCGGCGTAGACCGCGAAGAGGTTTTGATTATAAAACTAGATATAGGTGGGTTTTTTTTCCCCACAAAGTAAGCCGAAGTTAACAGCTACCGTGGCTGATCGCAGACGCTCCTGCAGGAGCGTCTGGGCAAGACGAGCCAACTCATATGACCTTACATTTGCTCCCTGGGAATATAAATAATATAAAATTTACTAAATTGACTAATAGTTCACCATATCTCTAGCAAAATCGGCTGGCAGCCAGCAAAGGGAGGCACCATGCCAAAGATCATATCCACTGCTTGCTTGGAGTCTGTCTCGCGCGCGCAGGATACTGGATTCCTCCTCTTGTCTTGCCTTCGTCAATGCGAACCGAACGGCCTGTATCTCCGCTTGGATGGCGGACTCGGCCGGCGCAATGGACTTTGCTTCCCACCTCTTCTCCCCTCCGCCATCCCAGCAGACGACGCCTAATCCAACCATGCCGCCATTGTCGGGCAACATTGAGGCATCCGATTATACCCGCGCCCCATCCCATTTCACTTGGTCTTCTTTATGAGCTTTAGAGGGTTACGGTAAGGAGAATTCCTTAGCTTGCCAGCGAATTTCCCTCACTAAAGACCTCACGCCCTGACCACCTTCACCAGAAACCACTTGGCACCTATTCTTCCACAACAACCATAAGGAATAGGCTACTAAGGTTTTCATGAATCTTGTCTTCTCATCCTTCACTGGTTGTCGGAGTAGGCTGAGGCAGGACTCCTGGCTCAGGGAGGAAAGATCCAATTCAGAGCACCGAAGCAGCTGTCCCCAAATTTCCTTAGCAAAGTCGCATGAGAACATGATGTGATGGGTGGAGTCTTCATCTTTTCCACAGCTGTGACATTACTTGTTGTCAAGAAGACCCAATGCCCATAGATCTTCCTTGGTGATGACCTTTCCTTACATCCACCTCCAAAGGAAGTGTTTGACTCTCGGCCCTGCTGGGATCTTCCACAAGCTCCACCATTTCATCGAACAGCTTTGGTGTGTCTCCTCGATCTCTTCTAGCATCCGATAACATGACCCAATAGAGACCTTCCCACTCGCATCCCAAACCCAGCGCAACGCGCTTTCACCCAATTGAACAGATGATAGAAGGACTTATTCCACCAAGGCAGGGTGTAGGAATGAGGAGAGAAGTTCCCTACACCGCCCGGTATCATCGAAGAGAGAGAGAGAACTAGCATGAGCAATGGAGCCGGCTTGAAACATATATGCATGAATTGAGCGGCCCAGCCATGATCTACCAGTCAGATAAGATGTTTGCTTGGCATGTCGGTGACATTGGCCACCTCAGACCCCTGCGAAGTAATTTCTCTGCCATGCAGATAGAGCGCCAAAGGGGAG
The DNA here is from genome assembly GCA_963920575.1 of Narthecium ossifragum. Classification (NCBI taxonomy): domain Eukaryota; kingdom Viridiplantae; phylum Streptophyta; class Magnoliopsida; order Dioscoreales; family Nartheciaceae; genus Narthecium; species Narthecium ossifragum. The sequence continues at coordinate 987,111 of OY986969.1, forward strand.
TAGCTTTAGCTAGGGACTTGATCGGAGTAGCAGTCCTTTGAATTTGTATTTGGCCCTCACCAAAATTTCATTTTTTTTAAAAAAAAAAATGCTCACATGACCACTCATTTGTACAGAACTTTGACTCCGTGAGAGATCTATATCAGGTGGAGAAGGAGAAGTTCAGTCTCATCCATAGAAAAAATTGACCTCTGAAGTTCACAAGACAAAAAGTCACACATGCGTTTAGCATATAAAGATTTAGGCTTTGGGTGCTTCCACGGCCATCCTGGTCCAAATTGATTCCGTTGGGTTCATCAGTCTCGCAGTGCGATTCATGCGGAGCACCATTTGCCATCGCCTTAAGTCTTTCAACCCAAGGCTGCCCATGGATTTGTGCTTGCAAACTTTATTCCAAGCGACCACTAATAGCTCGCCTCGCTTGCCTTGCCAGAGGAATTGCTGGGCGAGAGCTTCCACCTTCTTGAGGATTGATGCTGGGACTTGGCATGCTGACATAACATACAGAGGCATAGCTTGCACAACCGATTGCACCAAGGTCACCCTCCCTGCCTCCAAGAGTCGCATGACCCGCCAATAAAACAGGCGAGTTTGGACAGCTTCCACCACAAAATTAAAGTCACTCACCTTAAGCCTTGTCGAGTTTAGTGGGATTCCCAGATAGCTCTAAGCAGCTTCCTTCTCCGCAAATCCCAAGAATTTAGTTGTTTTTCTCTTCCGCCTATCAGAGATCTTGGGTGAGAACTTCACACTCGACTTTTCTGGGTTTACCTCCAAGCCCAAGAGTCTATGGAACTTCAGCAAGACATTGCGGATTTTCTGCTCCTCCTCCCGGCCGGCCTTTGTCACGAACAAGCAGTCAAAGCAGATGACTCACACAGACTGGTCCTCATGAAAGTTTGACACATTCAAGAGAGAGGAGAGATTGCTGAAGTAGCCTGATGAGGACTTCTTGAACAAGTAGGAAGAGAAAGGGTGAGATCGGGTTGTCTTGTCGTAAGCCTCTCTTCGAGTGGAACAGGTCTGACGTTCTGCCATTGATGATCAGGGTGAACCTCGCAGTCGAGACACACGCAATCACCCACTTGACCCAGTCAACCGGGAACTCCATCTTCTCCAAGATATAGGTGGTTAAAAAATTGAAATCATTCTGGCGAAAAATAGAAAAATAGAAAAAAAAAGATTTTTGTAAATAACACCCGCCGCACATTAATATTACATACGTCTATTACTATTTTGCATCCTACCCATCTAATTAGTTTTATAATCCAAAGGCCCCCCCGCTGCCAACTAACTATTGAGAATTGCTCGTGTCTTTACGTGAAGATCTTTTTGCATATAGCCCCTCTGGATTTTACTTAAATTGCAAATACTCCTTACATTATTGATATTTGATTTCCGTTACCTCCACTATTTTGTTTATATTGCAAATAAATTTTTATCTACGTAGCCCAAGCATAAAATGACATTATTGCCTTTGATGGATCTCATTCAGGTTATCGTCGGACTCGGATGTTTTTTTCGTATCCAATAAGATTAAAATCATATCCGGATCTTTTAACTTCAAATGACATGATGATTTGGTCATATCATGTAGAATCAAGACCAGATCCAAACTCGTTTAATCAAACAAAATGTTAGCTTTGTTTTATTAAATTGGATTAGAAAGTTATCCTGTTTAAAAAACGAAAACCATTTTCTCTACAAATATTAATTTCAAAAGCATTTGGATAGATTTTATATAGTTTTAAAGTACTTATACGCAGAGTTAACTGTTTTTAATCTTTTTATTAGACCGAAGATTAACTTATGATTTTATTTATCTCATGACCCCTATTTCAGGAGAAGAAACCATTATGCAATGGTAGTCCAAGAAATGGAAGAGTTTGGTCTAATGTGTTGCTAAACTATTTTATTATGTTGGTACCATGGAAAAGCTCAAGGGGTGAAGACGCTGCAAAAGTAAATAGCTAATGATCATTATGACTGAATGGAAGAGATAGCAATGAAACTTCTTGAGTGGGGCAATTCAAGTTAACCATGTAATTAACACAGTAATTCAGATATTTGAGATCATGATTTCGTCATAAAATCCCAAATCTCTTTTCACACCTTATACATTTTCACCTCATTTATTTATATTTGGATAGCAATGTAAAATTTACCTTATGATAAAACTTATTCTGATACGAGAGTAAAGAGGGTGTAAAAACTTATCATAAAGAGGGTGTAAATTTTACCACATATGGGAGGTGGGTAATAGAGTGTAAAAGACTTGCATATATTTAAATTTATGTCCATTTTCTCTTTTGGTTTGTCTTTCTTTGAAAAACTATCATCATTTAATTTATTTTGATAATTTAACTAACTTTTCTCGCTCTCAATATCTCTACTTCCCGTACTTACTCTTTTTTATTTTGTCTCTCTACTTTATTTCCAATTTTCTCTCTTTACACCATCCCTCCTATTTTATCTCTTTACTTCATGTCTCTTATTTTTTATCTCTATTTCCTCTCTCATAATCTCTTTCTCCACTGTCTCACTACTATTTCTCTCTCTACTTCCTCTCTCTTATTCTCTCTCTCTACTCTCTCACTCCTATGATCTCTCTTTACTATCTCACTCTTATTTTCTCTCTACTTTCTCTTTCATGTTTTCTCCATTGAAAGTAGAGAGAGAATGATAGAGAGAAAATAAGAGAGAGAGAAATAGGAGAGTAGAGAGAGAAAGTAAAGAGACAAAGTAGGAGAGACATAGAGAGAGAATATAGAGAGATAAAGTAGGAGAGAGGAAATAAGAGAGTAAGTAGAGTGAGAAAATAGGAGTAAGTAGGAGAGAATATATAGAGAGAGAAAATAGGAGAGAGAAAATAAGAGTAAGTAGAGAGAGAAAGTGAAGAGATAAAAGTACGAGAGAATATAGAGATAAAATAGGAAATAGAAAATAGAGAGATATACGGTAGGAGAGAGAAAGAAGAGCGAGAAAGTAGAGACATAAACCTATGATAGAGAAATTAGAGAGAGAATATATTAAATTTTATTAATATATTAAACATTACAAGTTAAAATTTAGCTTTACTGTCCAAACATAAGTACAATGTTACCCCTTAAATGTTACTCATGTAAAATTTACCCTTATAATTTTACACCCTTACCAAACACACCCTAGGGTGATCGGATGTCACTTCGATACGATGCAAATCTGCGAAGTCTATGTGACTAAACTGAGAAAATTGATGAGAAAGAAAAAGAAATCCATTGCTCAAATATAACTACAGATAGACCATTGATTTGTTTGTGTATGCACATGCTTTTTTGTTTGATTAGATGAGCTATGATTATGAAGGCTAAGACCTCTTACATAAATCGATCCAAGTCCGTGATGCCATCCTCTAAGGCCCAGTACAGCGGCACTTGTGAGTGACGGCACCAACGGGCTACACCATTGACTTTACAATTTTTCATCCTTGGGATATGCATAAACAGAATATAATCAAAGTTCAAAGCCTCCCTCCAAATGTCTCATGATTATTAAATCCTATATTTCGTCTTTCGCAGATGGTAACACTACTATGTTAACAAGGTTTGTGGGGCTCATGATTATTATCTACTATAATTCAACAGAGAAGACATCCTGGATATCCATAAAAAACGAGATATTTACGACCCTTCTATTAATATACTACCATAATTAATTCAAACGAGCACTGATATGTTTTGTTGGACCCACTATTGATTTGATGGAGTGGCGCTATCGGCAACAACTCTTTCATGTAACTCAATTCTTAGATGTAATTTATTAAAAAAAAGGGTTTATTTTATGTCTAATTTGTTCAATTCTTATATGTAATTTATTACTGTATCGATTAAATCTTGCGTTACAAGCTTGGTTCAAGTTAAGTTGGTTCACCCCTAGGCATGGATGGGTTCTCTGGACCGAAGTGTGACGGTCTGGTATCACTTGGATTCAGCTTACAATGACCACATAGAATGATTGCCACAAATTAGAGTGAAAGCAATTATATCTCAGCATAATCTACTTATTACCATGCATCTACTCTAGATAGGATCAATTTGTGATGGCAACTGAACCGCTAGACATCTCGAATATAGTACTTTTTGCATCACTTGTTGACATAGAGGCTCATGGTGTTCTACCTTTAGAACTTTAATAAAATGTCGAAATTTAATTGGTTGGTATAACTGGCGGTCTCCGTATTATCTTCAGACTCCAATATGACAGAGCTGCTTTGCTTTTTAAGGAAATATAAGCTAAGCTGCTTAAAGCTGACCTCATATTATCTTTTCATTCGACATTTTCATTAGTTCTTAGAACAGTTAGATTACACGAAGCAACTAACGAAAAAAAGATGAGGGCTTTTTCGGTCATGAGAATGTTGATTATTAATATGAAATTGTGATGATTTCTATGGGAAAAAAACAGCATGAGGATGTGGTACAGAGTAGGGTTTATGGATTATAAAAAGGTTTAACTTATAGCAATTGATGTGATTTTTATGCACCTAATAGATTGAAATCTTGGTTCCTTCTATCTTGAGAGTGACTTGCAATCCGCTAAACTAAATGCGCAGTGGTCGGGTATTTCATGCATGATTTACCATCGTGTCTAAGAATTCCAATTCAGTCATTTACATTCAACAAAAAAGCCTAATCCTCCTATGCATATAGCATGGTAACAATCTTGAGTTGCAAGCATTACTGATAATATACTACTAGATGAACATGTTAATGACTACATAGTATTATTGCATATATGAAGACTTGAATGAAAGAATACATGTTCATCCAAGTACAAGTGGCCGTGAGACTAGGCAAAAGTATCTGAAACCAGAAGTAAATGTCTCATGACTAAAACTCTAAATCCACATTAATAACCACCTCGAATGATCTCAATCAAGTGCATACTTACTGACATAGAAACTTAAACTTATTCGTTATATCATATTAATGGCACACTACCAAGGCATTTCCATGGCTGCGCGCAAATATATATTCGAGGTCGACGGGGAGAGAGAGTTGGGATCTCGGGGCTTTGTCCGAATAGCTACGCTTCGGAGCTTTGTTCGAAACCCCCGAGAGAGCCGACGGAGAGGCGATGAGGAGATGGTGAGGAGAAGGAAACCCGGAGAGAGCCGGTGGAGAGGAGGTGAGGAGAAGGAAACCGCGCTCGCGAGTGTTTTCTAAACTATCGGGACTAATATGTCAACTGGGGGGACTGGTTCGGTATTAATGAAATGGCCTCCCACTCCACTCAGTCGACTCTGACATTTTTTTTGCAAGAGTAAAATGGCTGAGTGAAGGCCTTTAGTCCACTCTTAGTCCACCCACTCCCTCCACTTATGGTCTAACCAAACAGCTTCAAGTGGAGGGAGTGTTGCTAGTCCAGCCACTCCACCCCCCACTTTTGGCAACCAAACAGCCCCTAAGAGAGGGTAGGGTTAGATGAGGTTAGAAAGGTTAGAAAAAATAGGGTTAAGAAATAGGGATAAGAAAAAGTTGAGAGGAATGTAGCATGTGTGTTAGAGCAGAAATTCGACCGTTGACCGGGACTGTAATCAAGGTCAAAATCTATTTTCACGTTCAAAAATCAAGAGATTGTAGTTTAGTTCAACTCCTTCGAATGATCGAATCAGAGGTGTTGAAGTATACAAAGAAGTTATTTGGTTGATGATGGAGTTGATGGAAATGGTTTATGAGCAGTGACATGAAAAATGGAGAATGATAGATAAAATAATGGAAGATGGAGAATGGATGATATGTTATGTTATAACCACTCCTATTTTAGGTAAATCTACTTCTATGAATGGAATTATGGTAGCACTACTCCTAGGAAATTATGGTAATTCTACTCCTATGGAAGAAATTAGTATAGCATTACTCCTAGAAATGAAGGACTAGTTGCAGGAATTTAAAAGAAAGATAAACTTCATTGCTGAATTTAAGAGGCTACATTAATAATAAATGTAAAAAGACTATATGAAGATAAAAAGCTGGTTTGCTTTAATGGTCAGGACCTGTTTTCCTTCTTCTTCTTGACTTTTTATAGAGTTTCTGGTAACTACTTTTGAACTGTCAAAAACTGCCTTAAACTGTTTTGGAACTGCTCTGAACTGTCAGAACTGCATAACTGGGCGATATCTTCAGCTATTTTACGAAACTGCCATCATGTAGAGCTTCTTGTCTTCCACTGCAATTTGGCCGATGATAACCTTAGACTTTGATAAAACTCTGAACATGAAAGTTGTAGGTCTTCGAATTCTCTTTCCATCGGTCTAAAAACCAACTCATTTGGATATCGTATGAGAAAGTTATCGTCAAAATGGTTAGTCTTCATTAAAATAATCAGCCAAATATGGCCGATGGACTTTTGGCCGATAGAGAATCTGGCCTATTGGATTTGGACATTTGGTCTTATTTACCAGTTTGCCACTAAACACTTTGGTTGTCCGTTTGACACACTAAACAATGGAATCTGAAGATCTTGTCAGCAACAAAGTTGTAGATCTTTTCGTCATCTGTCCAATCGTTCAAGAATCGGCCAGTTTTGATACTTGATGTAAAAGTTATGGCCAAAATACTCTAACTATGTCAAAGCCAAAGATATGAACTGTGAGGACCCGTACCTCCAACCTGGTCCGACCGCGTCGGTCGAGGGTCTGGTTCAGTTGGGTTAGCTCAGTTGGCCTTGCTTCACGATCTCCTTTGCTTGTTGCGGTTCCGGGGGTAATTTGGTAAATTACCCTTGGCGGAGTATACATGTTTCACACACGCGTTGTGCACACACGGCCATGTGGTAATGTATGTGCTTGATTAGATCATCAGGGGAATCCTAGATCGGAAGATCTGGATTAGATCAAGGTTTGAGCTCATGGGATCAGATCTGGCCGATCGGACGGCCGAGATCTAATCTTAAGTCATTAGTACTTAAGCTCCACTTAACTTTCCCGTTAGGGATTAAACCGCGATTGAGGGGGAGATCGAGGGAGAGCGGCGGCCCGATCTCGCGGAGAGAGAGAGGAGGAGAGGAACCAACGGGGTTCCTCTCGTCGAAGGCGAGGGTGCGGGTGGAGAGGAGTCTGGCACTGGCGACCGCGGCAAGGAGGACGACATCAACGGCAACGGTGCTCGACGGCTGAGGAGTGGAACCAGCGATGGTGCTTGCGGCTGGAGAAGAAGATGGAGAAGCGATCCAGAGGTAGGGTTTCTAGCCTAAACTTGGTTTAGACTCTACTAGCATAGATTAGGCCATAGGATTGCATCGGGGTTGGATTTGTTGTGATTGCCCTGTTTTCCGGCGACATTTGCTCTGTTCTTTTTCGGTGATGTTTTAATACTCTCTATCTCTGCTCTGTTTCCTGCTCCATTCTTCTGCTATGCCTTGCGTTCGTGGTTTGTGGTTGGTGGTGTTCTCTTCTTTCCCTGCCATGGTTTATCTAGATGTTTAGTTCTTCCTTGCTGGTTTGAATGTATAGTTTCTAAGCTATGGGTTATTGCCGGGCTCTATTAGCTATCCTTGCTGGTTCATTGGATGTAAGTTAGCCTAGATGTGGCAGAGCTATCTTCTTCTCTTTTGACTGAAATAATTTGGATCTTTGGGTTTCTTGGATTTTTTCCTCTGGTATGGGTTGGCCGGATGCTTGAGGTCCTCCTCAGGCCGTGTCCGGTGTGTTCTTCAAATCTGTGGGTGTTTGATCTGGAATTGTTGTTGTGCACTCAAGGTGCTCGGAGTTTGATTGAGTTAGCAATTTCCCCCCTGACTGGTTGCTTGTCGGAGAGGGTTGCAGTAGAGTTAACAGTAGCATTCTTTGCTGCCCTCAAGTTGATCGATTGAGTTTTGGCGGAGGTTTAGGCTCAAACGATAATTGTGATTTTTCCACCGATGCCTCACCTCCATCCCTATTCCCGCTAGCAACCATGGTGGTTGCGACTCATCCCCTCCCCTTGTCTCCTTAGCTCAAGGCATGAAGACATAATCCCATAGATGTTCGATGAAACACCATAGAGGGTGTTGAATCGCTGCTAAGCTAGACCTCCCCCATGCTAGGCTTGTCCCTTGGCTGCCTCGGTCTAGCTTCTATATTAAGCCCTGTAGCTGTTTGATGAAATGCTAAAAAGGGGGTTGCTGAGCTACTGCTAGGTTTAATTCCTTTCCCCTGTTATTCATGCTGCTATACTTCATCCCCATGTCTTGCTATGTTGTACTGCCACTAGGATACGCTGGTCTTCCCCTCTCAGCCAATATTATGCCAATGCCATGCAATATGATGCTCTCTTTCGGTCGATAATGCGGTTTCTATCGTTAAGTTTGGATATTCCTCTACCATGCTCGTTTGGCTTCAGATGCTCCATTTAAGTGGATGCTCTAGTTCGATCATGTTTCTGTTGATTGAATATCCTAGTAGCTAAAGTTTTCTTTATGTGTCAGTCATGCTGGTTTTCGTTGATTAATCGTTAACTATAAGTATGATCAAATCCCGGAGTTGGATAGCTCTAGTTGGCTTACTGCATGGTGGTCAGTTCTTGCAGCTTCATAGAAATGGCCTCAATTGTGCATCTTAATATCATATAAGCCTAGGGCCGGCAGTGAGCCCGTTTTTATTTATTTTGTGGAAATGCTTATATTGTGCGGGCCAGTGGTGCCATGTTAGTTGATTAGCTGAGGATGTGTTCATTGTACAATTTCTGGCTGACATGCGGTGCATGTCGTCGTAATGCCGGAATTTGGACTGAAATGTGATAACACTGTAATAGCTTAGTTCTCTTTTATGTATTATACAATAAATTGGACATGCTTGATGAGATGTCATGTAGAGACACCTAGGCCTAGTTGTTTGAATAGGCTCATGCATGATGATTGAATTAGAGGCATTCAGGCTAGGTGGTAGGCGATGGATTCGATCGCCGATCCGGGGTTCTCGGGTAGCCCGGATCTAGCCTTAGGACCGGGGTTTGGGTAGTCGAGGATTAGGACGTGATTGTCATCAATGATTATGTTGGATATCATTTGAGGTTATTGCTATAGTCGACTATGGATTATATATTTATATTTGAGGTGTAGAGGTCGTGTCAGTCTCCAAGGCCAAGTGCTAAGGATGGTTGTCGATGCATTCTCTGACATGTGTGTCCCCGCGAGAGATGGTATGACTAGGCAGGGTGGTACCTGGACAGGAGCCCGCAGTCTTTGTTTCCTCTCGTTTGATCTTGGGTAAGGGTGATCCCACATGGTACCGTTCCCCTGTTGGTGCTTAGGGTGATCTTGGTAACATGTTCAAGAGAGAGGTTCATGACGGGAGCCCTTGGGACATCAATAGGGTTATAGGACCCTTGGCATTCCTTAGACTTAGGCGGAGAACGACACAGTTGTAGTTTTCCCTTCCTTTCTGTGCGACATAGAGTAGAACCCTACTGGGCATTGTTGCTCACCCTACCTGGGCTGCATCGGCGATGCATGTCGATGCAGTTCTTTCTTTCATGTGTTCCTTTAGAAGATGGCGCGGTATTTCGAGGTGATCGAGGACTTGGAGCGTTGGGGAGTTCATCAACATATAATTTACAGTTTTAGTCAATGATGTATAAATTGATGTATTAATTGATGTATTCAAGGATATAATTGTAAGATTATTAATTCAGTTGTATTTGAGAAATATTGTAATATTCTTTGATATAAATGTTGAGGAATGTGAGAATGTTGAAATTATAAAATTGTAAAATATACATGTTTCTTGTGCTGTAATTATAAAGGGGATTCTGTCAAAAAATTTTATGAACTTGAGGAATTAAATTGTTTAAATTCATAGCAGTTATATCTAGGGGCGCCAATTGATGATGTAAACAGGTTTAGGTGGTTCACGTCTCGATCTGGATGGGTTTTCTGGGTCAGGGTGTGACATGAACGATTTGATATCAATTTCATAATATTTACGAAATTGCCATTGAGATTGTTAATCGCCAAAATGGCTATATTTATATCTAACAATGTGGAATAGTAATAATCCGTAATCATTGTTTTGGTGTTTGGTGAAAAAGTGAGTAATAATCCGTAATCATTGTTTTGGTGTTTGGTAAAAAAGTGAGGATAATGGGGATAAAATGAGATTATCCCTCTTAACAACCTGAATTGCCTCAAAAGTTTGCTAGAGGAAAACAGATAATTATAGAAACTATTTGATGAAAAAAAAATGAATTGAAGTTGATGCCATGTGCATGAACATTGATTTCGACAACCCATGTTATTAAACAGGAAAAATGAGTACGTATGTGCATGAAACATGACAACCAATCAACCAAATGTCACCAAGAAGCATGATGTTACATGCATGGACCCTCTATGTTCATGAATAGACCTATTTGAATGATTAAAAATGGATAATAAGTCAATTTTACCTGAAACTTTAACATGCTAAGCCTCAGAAAATATGAAAAAGGCAGCAATAAGTAATAAAAATGGTGAAGAAGTCTAAAAATAGGCCAATTCCATGAGACAAACAGATCCCCCCCCCCCCCCCCCCCCACATAAAGAGGATGGTGGACTTTGTAGAGCCTCTTCTCTTTAAAAGAAACTATGATGGGGTTCTGGAACCTTAGATTAGCAGAGGAGGAGAGAATAGAGGGGGTTTTTTTTTATCACCAAAATTTTTAGAAACAGAATAGTGAGTGGAAGACACGCAGTGTTTGATTCAGTGCCCATTCTGCGCCTGCTTCTGCTTCTTCGAGACCAAGAAGACCAAGCCAAAGGAGAAGAAAGGAAGCTAATGGAGATCAAAATTTTCAGACGCATGTTCGTATTGTTTCAGGAAATAATATGAAAGCATCAAATGAAGTTGATGATGCAGCAATGCTCTGTTTTTTTACTTCCAAGTGTTGTTGGTGCTTTGTCTTCTGAAGGCAAAGCTAGCTTTTCTTTCTGGTTCATGATGGTCAATAAAGAAAAGTTAAAAACTCTTTCCATATGTTTGTGTGTGTTTCTGTGTTGGAGTCAAACAACTTTTTCTAATCAATCATGTGATAATTCTAAGCTTGAACTCAATTTAGATTTGTTATGAAGATATCAATTCTCTCAATTTAGCTTTAGAGAATTGAAAACAGAGCTGAGCTATTTCTGGTCAGGGAGATGCATATATAGTAGTAATCTCTGTTCCATCCTCTGTATTTTATTTTGAAAAGGAGTGTTTGGGGAGATTACTTTGCTTTGTGACGAATAGGCTTGACTTGGGCTCATGTAGATAGGGTTGTTGTACTTGTACACTATACTCCACTTGCAAGCCTTCTTATTTTCTTGCAATTTACTCTAAGTTTGGTTGGATCATTAATTATCCTGAAAGCTTAAAATAATGAGCTCTCTAGATTTATCTCTTTTGCTAGCATATATAGTTTTCCCACCAAATCTAATCAAAGCACACTCATATAAAACTCCCTCCACTCTCTTCTCTTTGATCATCACACACACAATGGCCTCCTTCTTTTCCTTGTTCTCTGTCAACCTCTTTTTGTGGCTGCTCTTCTTAGCTCCTCCAGGCCTCTCACAGTACTCAGATGGATGCTTCATTAAGGCCATCTACAGCTTCGGCGACTCCATCGCCGACACCGGCAACCTCCTTCGCATGGGTGCCACTGGACCGCTCGCCACCATCGACAGTCTACCCTACGGCCAAAGCCTGAACAAATCCACCGGCCGGTGCTCCGACGGCCTCCTCATGATCGACTACCTCGGTCTGCATGCTTTTCTAGCTCAAACAAACCTTTTTAAATTATCAGCTTAATTAAGCTTGTTGGTACGTTATCGCAGCAATGGCTTTAAATCTCTCCCTCCTCAATCCTTACCTCGATATCGGAGCCGAGTTCGATCAAGGAGTCAACTTTGCGGTGGCCGGAGCAACAGCATTGAACACCTCCTTCTTCTTAGAAAGGGGAATCGTGATGCCATTTATTAGCACTTCTTCTCCGACTCTGAGTGAGCAGCTTGAGTGGTTCAGGAGTCACCTCAAATCCATATGCTCCACGAAAACAGGTGACCAACTGTGGAAACTATTGTCTTCCGTTTTGTGATTCTTTGATAGCTTATCTATGTTTAAAAGTTTGAAATAAAAAAAAATTTATAGAGTGTGCTGCAAAGCTTGAGAGAGCTCTTTTCATGGTGGGCGAGATTGGCGGTAACGATTACAACTACGCCTTCTTCCAAGGAACGCCCATCAAGACAGTGAAGACTTTTGTGCCTTACGTGGTCCAAACAATTGTGGATGCTGCTAAGGTAAAAATACGAGCCTTTTTTTTCTAGAATAGAATTTGTGATCTTTTGAGATCTAGGATGTGTGACTGACTGACTATATAATGAATGAATGAATGAATGAATCAGGAAGTGATGGATGCCGGGGCCGTGCAACTAGTAATTCCGGGGAACTTTCCGATCGGCTGCATGCCGAGCTACCTCACCTTGTTCGCCGCCGGTGTAAATTCCACGGATTATGACGGGAAGAATTGCCTCAAAAGCTTGAACTCATTCTCAATGCTTCACAACAAACAACTCCAATCAGCACTAGAAGACTTGAGGAAGGCTTATCCTCATGTCCTTATCATGTATGCAGACTACTACCAAGCTTTCATGAGCCTTCTTGATGATGCCACCACTCTAGGTAACTTCATATATAATTATGATAATTAGCTGAATTAAACATTGATTAACTTCTTTTTTTCTTATTCTTTAATAGGATTTGATGAAAATTCTCTGTTAAAAGCTTGTTGTGGAACTGGTCTTGGCCATAATTTCGACATGGCTAGCATGTGTGGCTCACCCGGAACCGGGGCGTGTGCCGAACCCGACCGGCGAATCAGCTGGGATGGCATTCATCTCACACAAGAGGCTTACAAAATCATGGCGCAGTCGCTGATGATGACCGGTGGATTCACTTACCCAAGCTACGGAATCCAACAACAGTGGAAATGTTATTAATTCTCAATTATGTACATATTTTTCCAAGTGTGTACGACTAGATGTTTAATTTGGGCTTATTTTCTCTGAAATTTAATATCTGAATTTGTTCTCATATGCTCAAGAAATTAATTTAGCTAAAGCTAAAGTAGGCAAGTGGATTCATATTATATGGGCCAAAGTTATGGGCTGAAAGCCCGTTCAGCCCATTCTTTTTAAAGCCGATTGGCCCGCCATTTCCAGGGAGTTGAAACACTGAGTCAGTGGTAGTTACTTATGGCGCGCTGAGATCAAACTAAGACGATGATACTCTCTCTCTTTAAAAGATATAAATTGGCAAAAATTGGAACAATTCGACGACCAAATCGTTCAATCGAAGCCCATGGTCGTAATTGTTCGACGACCCGAGAGACCCATGTTAGCCATTTCTCCAAATCCGATTCCTATGCTTATGCCCAAGCCTTGCAAGATTGCATCTTGGAAGCCAATCCAAGTAGAGGCAAAGCGATTCATTGCCACGCTTTTAAGAGAGGAGCTTGTTTGGATCTCTTCTGCAAGAATATCCTCCTGAACATGTATGTCAAATTGGATTTCGGTGACAATGCTTGTAGTTTGTTTGTGGAAATGCCTAATAGGAATGTGGTTTCGTTTGTTACCTTGATTCAAGGTTACATGGAGTGTGGTGAGTTTGGTGAAGCTGCGCGGCTCTTTATATGGCTCCATAGGGAAGGACACGAGCTCAACCAATTCGTATTCACGACGGTCCTGAAGTTGTTAATATGTATGGAGTTGCCGGAGCATGGCCCGTGGGTGCACGCATGCATCTGTAAAACTGGGCATGAGTCGAATGCCTTTGTGGGTTCCGCTCTCATCGAGACTTACTCGCTTTGTGGGCTTGTCAACGATGCCAGAAAAGTGTTTGATGGGTTAGTAGGAAAGGACCTTGTTACATGGACAGGGATGGTATCTTGCTACGCTGAGAATGACAATGCGGAGAGTGCATTGGAGATTTTCTCACGAATGAGGAATTTGGGATTCAAGCCAAATAACTTCACTCTTACCAGCGTGCTCAAAGCCTCGGTCTTGATGTTGTCGATAGAGCTTGGCAAGAGCATTCATGGGTGTGCAGTAAAGACACAGTACGAGTCGGACCCTTATGTGGGCGGCACTCTTCTTGATATGTATGCAAAATGTGGTGATATCGAGGATGCTCGATCGGCTTTTGATATGATTTCGAAGCGCGACGTGATACACTGGAGTTTCATGATTGCGCGTTATGCACAGAGTGATCGAAGCGAGGAGGCATTGGAGCTATTCCACCAAATGATGGGAGCTTCGATAGTCCCAAATGAATTTAGTTTTTCTAGCGTTCTTCAAGCTTGTTCTAGTATGGGTGCATTGAAACTGGGTGAGCAAGTCCATGAACATGTCGTGAAGATCGGTCTTGACTCAGAGATTTTTGTTGCAAATGCACTTATTGATGTCTATGCAAAGTGTGGGAGAATGGAGGATTCCGTTGAGCTTTTTGCTGGCTTGGGAAATAAAAATGATGTCACGTGGAACACAATAATTGTTGGATTTGTGCAGTTGGGCTTTGGAGAAGATGCTCTGTCCGTCTTTCAAGATATGCATTTGGCTCAAATATCGGGAACTCAAGTTACTTACTCTTGTGTATTACGTGCATGTGCAAGCATAGCAGCCATCGAGCAGGCAAGTCAAATCCATGGATTGATCTCTAAAACCTCTTTTCATGATGATTTTGTAGTTCAGAATTCATTGATTGATACGTATGCCAAATGTGGAAGCATTAAACATGCTCGGAAGGTCTTTGATACGATGAACGACCATGACGTGATTTCCTGGAACGCTATGATCTCAGGATATGCCACACATGGTTTTGGTTATGATGCTTTGAAACTCTTCCACAAGATGAGTGAAATGGAGGTTAAGCCGAATGGTGTGACATTTGTTGGTGTTATGTCAGCATGTAGCAATATAGGATTGGTTAACGAGGGGCGATATTATTTTGATTCTATGACTAGGGACTTCTCCATTGAACCGTGCATGGAACATTATACGTGCATGGTTAGGCTTTTGGGCCGATCAGGTTGTCTCGATGAGGCCATGAAATTGGTTGAGGAAATCCCATTTGAGCCAAGTGTTATGGTTTGGCGCGTCCTTCTCAGTGCTTGTTTGGTCCACAAGAATGTCGAGCTGGGAAAAATGTGTGCAGAGAGGGTTCTTGAGATGGAACCACAGGATGAATCCACTTATGTACTATTGTCAAATATTTGTGCTCAGACAGGAAGATGGAACGATGTTGCTTGCATCAGAAAGTCCATGAGAAGTAAAGGGGTAAAGAAGGAACCTGGACTTAGTTGGATCGAGGTACAGGGTGAAGTCCATTCGTTTTCAGTAGCAGATACATCGCACCCTGATATGAGGGTGATCAATGCCATGCTGGAATGGTTAAACATAAAAATTAAGAAAGCTGGATATGTTCCGGATAGCAATGTGGTCTTACACAATATTGGGGAGGATGAAAAGGAACGACTAGTATGGGTACATAGTGAGAGGCTAGCCTTAGCCTGTGGTCTTCTAAACATGCCGCTTGGAAGTCCAATTCGTATCATCAAGAATCTTAGGTTCTGCTCTGATTGTCATGCTGCATTCAAGTACATTTCTAAGGTCATTCGACGTGAGATCATTGTAAGAGATATGAACCGATTCCATCATTTCGAAGGTGGGCTTTGCTCCTGTGGTGATTATTGGTGATGGTTTAAGCAATGAAAAGACAACCACGACAAAGGAATCTGATGTAACAATTATCTCCACTGATATCCATTTTCAAAGTTGGCATAGCCAGCTTCATGCAGTCATAGACGTGCCCAACCAAGGATCTTTACCCTGGCAGATGACTGAGCAGCCAGAAAATTAAGGTATGAATAGAAGTTTGTATTCTTTTATATCTTTAATGGTTATTAGGGACATGATGTTACATTTTTCTTACTTTTTTTAAAGTGGCTATTGGTGTGTATTAGGCGTATCTTGTAGCAAAGGTTCAACTGGAGATGTCTAATATCCATTGTCAGGCACCAACGGATGAGGTTATCTCATCTTTAGCTCAAGGGTAAGAGTCTATACTTTACTGCCCTGAGGTCATCTGTCTCATTTTCTTATGTAAATATTGCTGAAGTGTGCACTCATCTTTTCAATCTATGCAAGGTTGATTACAAGCATGTACTAGCACTGTTGCATAGAAGTTCTTCTTATCTCAACATGAATGCTTATTCTGGTAACTTGGCTTCATCGGAAGTCCTTAGGTATGATCTTCTCGTAATCCCCTTCCTTTTCTGCCACAGCGGTTCTTTTGGTTTTGTTCGCATGTAAATCTTTACTTAAAATTCTCTCTTACCTACCTTCAGCCTTAGAAGCAAGGTAGCTTGGATTTCATTGGCTTGCAATTTATGTAGTTTTTTGTCCAAGCCAATCAGAGAATTTTCTACCGGCCAAAATTTCCGACCTGCGGTGTCTAATAACTAGATTATGTGCCTCGTGGACATCTTATCTTCTTGAAGGTCCTTTTCACAAGTTATTGAAGGCAATATACAATATAAGTCTTCTTTATGGCATTGACACAGGGCTATTCATGTACTCACTGTAGCACTAACCCTTTGAACAAAATAATCGTTCACTATCTCGTAGCAGTTTTGTATATGAGTTTACCATTGTTTCAAAGATCATACGCCTTTTCCTTTTTTATTTTTCTTTCCCTTTTCCTTTTCCTTTATCAATGTCATAATACAGTTTGCCTTGAACATTAATCCTGAACTCATGCACAGAACTTGAATCTACGACGCCTAGATTGCCAACATCTCAATCAAATGATCAATTTTCAGGATCATAAATCCTAAACAGCTCAAGCAGGGAATTTTTCTCAATATCCAAATTTGCTTTGCTGGCTGCAAATTCAGGTTCTCTCATTCTGCTCTCTTTTTTCTTCGTTTCAGGATCCTCGATGAAGAACAGTCACATGCAGTGGTTACCCCAGAATCCTTATCTGCCAGCGACACTGTGGCATTCTCATGATCATAATATCATGGCACAATCATCTGAGTTCAAGTTCCAAAATGTCAAGAAGTCTTGCAAAAACATCTCACAGGCTTGTCGTCATCAAGATCAAGCCAAACGAGCAAATCCCCCCCTTTTTTTTTCACTTTCTCATGTTCTGTAAGACATCTCATAATTATCAATGATCTGTTGTTACATCTAAGGTATAATTGCAATCTTAATCTTCTTCTTTTTTTCAAAAGCTCCAAATCTCCCAAACTTTTCGTTTGTTGGTGGACCAACAATATACTGTCAATGGGCCAATCCTGATCCTAACGAACTTATGGGCCTTTTGCAATGTCATCTCTCACTCTCTCTCTGTCTCTCACCTCTATGGGAATGCGAGAGAGAGAGGAAGAAAAGTGAGTGGTCTTTTGGAGTTCAGGGGCCCTCAAACTACAATGTAATAATCAAATAGTGGGCAGTGATCAGCTGAGATGCCATTTTGTAGCCCCTGTGGTGCAGCAGTCATGGCATGGCTACTGACTGACCAGTGGGAGAGAGAGCTCTGAAAAGAAAGAAAGCTTTGTGCATGCAACTAGAAAAACAAAGAGAGCATGGTGCATTCCAAAGCTCATTCACATGAAAAACAGGGAAAGAGTACTGCCACCTTTCCCTTGGGATATGTTCTCTTTTCTCCTCATCTCTCAACCCATGTTCCTAAGTCCTAACATTATATTATAGATCACGTCATAGAGTCCACATACTCCCTTTTTCTCTCAAAAGCCAGCACCCCTCATTCATGTATGCATGTATATGTTTGCATGCTGCTTTATGTTACTATATTATTAGTATGTGTATTTTGTCACACATATACTATAAGATAACCAACCATATGTACACAATTAAATAGAGAAATGCATGAGCATTCCTTGCATGTCACTGCCCCCTAAATATTCCATTTGCCCCCTTTCCCTTTTCCCTATTCACCATCAACACTGCCTCATCATGCACAAAAACCCATGAAATCTTTTTTATTGCTTACTTGTTCTATTCTATGTATATATGTACAAGTAAGTACGTATGCATATATTATGTATCACTTTGAAGTAAAGTGAAGGGTACTTAGGAAGGACAATAAGACTTCCCTTGGTGGGCTTCATTAGCATATAATCATCGAAATAATCATCAATTTGAGATCATTGGTCTTTAAAATGTCCACTAAAAGGTAACATCATCCATCTATTTAATTAGGATGACATATTTATTGATAGCTAGATACAGTACTAATCATATACCTATACCTAGCACATACACATCTTTTCTCAACAATTAAAGTACAAACTATATTATGTGTTAGATTAGATGGAGCTAGTTATTAAACAAGTCAGCATGAGGTGCAGCTTTGCAGAAGAGATGGAATAAAAATTTCGGGTAAAAGTCTGAAAAGGGGCTGAGTTTGAGGTGATGATACATGGGAGCATCATGTCATGTCAGAGAGTGGTGATGCATATATAAAAATGGGGTTATTAAAAAGCATTGGTGTGTGAGAAGAGAGCACTGAAACCTACCATGAATGGGCCGGCGGCCCACGTTAAGGGCATTAGTGGTACGTCGGGGTGGTGAATATTCCCGACAGGCCTGGCCCATGGATTTCCACGCCTTTGCATGGGTCTGGGTGCATGCATGGGCCCCACACCCCCAACACCCTGCCTGACCTTGCACGCGAGCAAAGCTAGAGAGAGAAAGAAGGGTGGAAGATGGGCCTCTTCTATATAGAGAGAGAGAGAGATGGTTGGTGGGTCCCACACAAGAAGGAAAAAAAAACTAGGCAAGGTTAGCATCCCTAGACTGTACACTTACGTTAAGCCCATCATATCCCTTTCTAGGGTTGTATCGCTACTTTTAACAACTCTAATAATGATCAACTATGTAAAGAATATATAAGATGGAGGCTAACTTAGTTTAGTCATGGGAGTCAAGCATGCATGCTGATGAGCTTGACAGTGTGTGTCTTCTGATGTATATATGGTACTATATATATATCGATCATAAGGTTACTTCATCTCAACAGCAATATACAGATACATTAATATTGTTCTTGAATGTGATCATAAACATATGGCCTGGTACTTAGAGAGAGAGAGAGAGAGGGAGATAGAGAGATGAGACAAGGTGGTCTACAGTCCTCTTCTATTCAGTATCTGAATGGCAGGAGGAGCATCATTAGACAGCAGAGGGAGAACAGGAAAGAGAACTCAGAAGACACCTGTAAAATAGACCAAACGACCCTAACCCAAATCAACCATATATATATATAACACAGGAGTACTACTATGCTTAGAGAGAGACAGGCCTGGACAATAGCAAGGGCATCATTCTCATGTGAGGTTGGTCAGTAGTACTGGCCTTTGTTTGCAGTCTTTCAAAGTATTTTCTCCTACAAAGAACCATATATAAGAATGATAAGAAAAACAACATATATAAACAAAAGGTTGAAGACAAGACAAACTGGGTAAATAATCAAATATATAGGGTAAAGAACAGTAAAAAGTACTGGCAAGGTCTAACCTTGAGGCACATTCATATACCTAAGTTTATTCATGGATTTGTCACTGGTCAAGAGAGAGAAGGGAAAAGGTGGGCAACAAGGCCACTAAAACTGGGAGGTGTTGGTAGACCTAGCAGTGATGTGTCACTGCACCTTAGAAAGTGTGATTGATAAGCATGGTATTGCTCAATATGGTCCACAAGATCTTCCATGATAAATCATAGTCCTGAGGGAAATGAGATCAGTAGTTCCTCTGGCTTCAAACATCTTATCATGTCTTTTTTCATCTTTCTACTTTGTAGTGGGAACCACATCCTGCTGCATGACCACCAGAAGAGAGAGAGAGAGTTTTCCACTAATTATAGGCTAAAAATTAGTCAAAAATAACATTTCTATTTATTTGATACAGTGAATATATTATGATTACTCGTATTAATGTGGATTTTTTGATGCATTAATTTCGTTTACAGGCCATGAGAGGATTGGAGTACTGGTGTCACCCTAGCTAGGTTTGCTAGGGCAAGCTACATAAAACAGAGGGTATGATGCTACTAGGTTCTAGGGTTTTGTACGTACGCATGCATGCAATGCATGTACGTACGTACGTAGGCAGAGGTACTTGAGATGGCCAAGTTTAGCAGTGCAATTAGTGACATTTTTGCTTGTTTCCCCCAGTTAACTTGCAAATAGAAATGCTGTGTTCTCCAAGCATATCTTTTGGTGCTCATGACCAATGATGATCCCTACCTCTCTAGAGAGAGAAAGAGAGAGACCCTTTTCAGGCTACATGGATATATAGGAGAAGGATTGATGCTCTCTCTCTCTCTCTCCCCCGCCTTCACACAAGTGCATGGGAAGTCTCAAATAAGGAGGGTTGAGGGACCTAATCAGTAAACAAGACAACAAGAGTAAGAAGGTCAGGTCCCATCAGTAGTGCTCATTAGGAAGCAATGGCTTTGAGCTCTCTCTCTCTCTCTCTGTCTCTCTGTCTCTGGAAGCTTTAACTCAGATGCATGGTCACTCAGAAAAGAGATGGAGATGGAGATCCAAAAACCCAGGTGAAGGATTGGAGTGCTTAGGGCTCCTTCTGCTTTCTAATCATCATGAGAGTGTTGGAGATGCCAGCCACACGAGAGACTAGAGCTAGCAGGAGGGAAACAAAAGGGTCATAGCTTTTCTCTCTCTCTAGATTTCTATTTCCTAAAAGGATGAGATAAAGTTCATCAGAATCTCTCCTATCGAAATTAAGGATTAAGGACTTGGACTTGTAGCTTTCATTGATCGACATAAGAGCATGGTGCAGTCCTCTAGTTTAGCATTAGTAGCTTTCATAGCATTTAATGGATACATCCATGATTGTACTGTGATGTGCCATATATAGATTCCATCCTTTTCCCTGTAGCATTGATCAATAATAGGGTTCTAGCTAGCTATTGTTACTATATAAGCATGCACGCAATGCATGCTAATAACTCTACTCTACTTGCATTGGGACACACACATGTACATATAAGAGAGAGAAACTTCAGCTGCCAAATTAATGAGGGATGGAGCACTGTAGTGCATGCTGCTGAAAGAGATGAGCAACCTGCATGTTTATATATGGACATGGGTGGCTTTCATCATACTGTAGAATGTGTCAACCCTGCTGCTGTTTCTAGTTTTAGGAATGAAGTGCCTTCGCCCTTCAATATATTAATTGCTAGCTTTTGAAGGAGAAAAAGGATGGAGGAGAACTACACGGTCTACATATATGGATTGTTCCTTCTCCCAGTACTGAATGCCTTTGTAGTTTGTGCATGTTTCCTTTCTAATTGGTTGTCTAAAAACAAGCTAGCTAGAACGGGCATGGTCTCATACACTAGCTAGGTTCATCATACATAACCCTAGCTAGAATTAATGGATCGACCAACCCCAAATTAAGTTTGGATCAAAAGAAGTACGTACGTAGCCATATATATATAATCCTGCAAAAAAGTTACATAAATTGAGCGAAGATCTAGCGAAGCAAGATCAAGAACTTTTCCCCCTTTTGATCTCCAGCACATGATTTCAATTATGCTAAATGTTCCTCATATACACATATCCATACTCGTTGTGAATGATGATATGTAGTGTGAAGATCACAAGTTTGAACCATCTCCCTTTGTTTTAGACTTATATACTAAACAAACGTTCATCAAATGAAAAAGAATAGTCAATGGAGAAACATAAGAGTGGTAGGTGCCAACTATATAAGATTGAGTACGCATGGCAAGAAACTTGGGTTAGTTGGGTACCACAGCAGGGGTTTGTCCAATGTTATAATAGAGATAGATAGTATATGGAAGAGCTTGCTTGCTAGGAGGAGGGAGAGAAGTAATACATGACGACAACAAAGTCGCCCTCGCAATTGATGCACACTTTCAGCCCTGGCACCACTCTCTGCACACACAAACTCATGCATGCATTCACAATCATCAACCTGGCCTCCCTCTTATGACTTATCTTATATAAAATATCTCTCTCTCTCTCCTCTCTCACTCTACCCATCAATCTCCACACACTCACATGCACACTGACAAATTACTCATTAGTCCACATGTCCCTCTCTAGCGACTAGCTAGCTCTATTTCTCTCTCTCGCTCTTTTACTCGCTTTGCTTCTCTCTCATCCTCTCCCTTTCTTATTGGTCATGGCCATCGGATTCATGACGATAGCGATGATTGCAGGATGACGACTAGAATATATGCATATATATGTGCCTGTCTGTGTCTTTGGGCGGCCATGCCACACTCACACATAGATTTATTTGAGAACCAGTATGTATTCAGTTCATAGTTTGGTAGCAAAGGACTCCACTAAAGTTAATCAAGCCTTAATTCTCATATTTTTCAATGCCACCATAGGATAGAGACTAGAAGATAGACATATGTGGTACATGCAAGTGGCTTACTTTGCTACGTTATTTATTGCTGGAAAGATGCTTAATAATTAGTTCTAGCTACAGTGATATATTATAAGTATCATCATAAGCTAGCTAGATAGAAGAAGAGTGTGAATTAGAAATTAATGGTGTAAATTAAAATATTGGACCATGGGACCATGCATGCATGGAGTCTACGTGTGGGGAAGACAAACATGGGAAAGCTCTCCTCCTCCGGCCGATTCCTAGCAACCCACTTTTGTAGGTTTTTGCGTGGTGGACCTTTGTTAATTGGCTTGGCCCCTTTAATTTTCTAATGCTAGCTTCATCGTGTCATATAGGCCACCCCATACGATTACTATTACTGCTGATGAAGGTCAGTTTGGACGGTGCGTCGTGTTTTTTATTATTATATATGATGGTGTTTTTGTAAACTGTGGTGATTCAATTCAAGATGATGGCTGAAAAATTAAGAATATGATCAATAGCATTAAAAACTAGTATATATATATATAGTAATAGTACTAAATGAATTATGATAATAGTACTACATAAGTATGTTTAAAATCTCCAATTGTCTTGGAATCTAAAGTATAGGGTGGACAAGTTGAATTTATTTATTGATTTTGTATTCTAACATGTCCGTTCATATATATCCAGACTCGAGTTTATGTGCAAGTCGATCATAGCACATGTTGCTCTCATATTAACATGTTGATGTCCAACTGCCCCCAAGAACTTGAGCTAATTATGAAAAATAGCAAATTTAGCTATATATATATTATAAAAATATTTTTTATTTTCCTATTTATATTATATTCTAACAATATACTTTCTATTTCGCTATTTCCATAATCGTGGTGGTAAGTAGGCAATACGCACCTTCTGACCAACAATTTCAACTTTTGTAACTTCAAATCAAATTATTCTTATAATTAAATCATGTAGTATTATAAAATGGCTATGATAACAACAATCAACCTTATAAAGAGCAATAACGGTTAACCTGTATTAATTCATATCCCCTAAGTTTCTTTATATATATTCTCTAAGTTTGCTTTATATAAAGCAGCATTAATTCATATTAACTTAAGTTCTATTAATATTATCTTATGCAATATGTAAAGACTTATATTTATTTTATATACCCTAAGTTAGACTTATAATATTTTATTGGCTATGTTTTATGGTGGTAGTGAACAAAAAGCTATGACCAATATTCGAACCCTGGACCACCTACGGGTCAACACAGCCGTCTAACCAGACAAATTACAAGGAGTTTGTCAAAATTTTATATTAACAATAACTAAAAACTGTGACAGGGACACAGGTGAGTACTAGTTACATATAGCAACAAAAACACAATTAGCAATAGTAAGCAATAAGGAATATATACTTTTGTCCAAATTGGGATCAATTCATGTGTGAAAGCTAGGAAGAGAGAAACCTTGGCAGTGAGGGAAAAGATCTCATGGCAGCCACTTTTTGGTAGAAAGACATCTCCATCGAGGCCTGTTGTTGTCATGCCTTCATTACAAGCTTAAGTCACTACTCCCATGCCCATGCAGACTACATCAAAGCCCACTACCCCATCTCCTCAAGAAAGGGAGGCAAATACTACACACCATCCCTCTTGCTTGGTATCTCCTACTTCTAAGAAGAAGATATGGCACAAAGGAGTGAAGTTTTAGAAACCTATAGCTATATATGTGCCTCCTTCTATGGACAAGCTATATATTCTTGGATATGCTTCTTATCATCCCAATGAGTTAAAAATAAAAACCTAAATCACTAAATGATTAAATTCAATTAATTTAATTGAATAAATCATCCTCTCCCATAAAACTCTAGCTTTTGAGATAATTGGTGAATTAACATATTCACACCGAAAAAAGGAATTTTTTTTTATGAATTGAGTCCGTAGATGAGAATTACAAAGACTTATTCAGCACACGTTGAAAATATATTGAAGTGATACATAAATTGATAGTTTTTTTAGCTATCAAAAAGTTTGAAAACCTCGTCATCACGAAAAATAGTGATTAAGGGGGTTACTAGAATACAATTTTTTATATGTAAGTATTTTTTTTAATTAGGGATTTCTAACCCATAATTAAGTATACTTGGTAAGCAAAATAAAATTAACCCTTATACTAGGGGGTAGTTTTAGCTGGCCCGCGAGTCAGCGTAGTTATTGTCTCTCCGTACGTGGTGGTAGGCAGGTGACGTGGGCGCACGTGCCGGGGAGTCTGGAGTCCGGTCACCCCCCCTCCAATGCTCCGTCAAATCAAAGCTAGGGAGACGAGGAGATCCGATTGGATCCGTGGGTCCCGTCACCGCCCTACGTGGTCCACCCACTCTCACCTGCTACGTATCGCTTGAGAGCCGCCCTTTGGCTTCTTCCTCTAAAACCCCACCACCACCTGAAACCCCACCACATCACCATCACCATAGAATCGCGATTCCATCCACCAGATCTCGCTTCACTTCTGCAGAAAACTCCCAGATTATTTCCATTTTTGTAACTTATAGAAGCCACACTTATTACGTGGCTGTCTAAATCCCTGATCTGAAAATAGATATATATATATATATATATATATATATATATATATATATATATATATATATATTTATTGGACTCGTTTCCTTTTTGCTCCACGTCGTTTCCCTGGGTTCAAGTCGTACGCCATCATCATGCCATGCTGGGCTTGTCTTTAGAAATCCCTAAACTGGCCCGGAAATGGTGTACGGTTGGGGGGTGTACGTGGCATAAAGAGATTGGCCATTCCGTAGATAGAAGGAATGTTCATGGGCTTTCTTGGAAACTAAGGGCCATCCAATCCTGTAATCACGTCGCGACATGGACCCATGCGGGCCCCCATAACACCCCACGTAAACGTGAGACTTACCGTAATTTTCGTATATTTTCAGCCACTAATAAAAATATATAGATAAAATGAAAATAAAATATATTTGTTTGGTAGAGGGAAAGATTATTATCATTTGCATAAAGTTTTGTCAAATAAGACCATGATATTCATCTTTTACACTTTGGAACCACCTCCCATGTTTTTTTATATGATAGGACCTTATACACGTAAGGAACACCGTATAAACTAATTCTTGATTATACATGTATCATCATAGGTACGCGTATAATTATTATTTATACGCATATTCCTTACGTGTATGGGGTCCTATCATGTAAAAAAAACATGAGAGGGGTTCTAAAGTGCAAAAGGTGAATACCATGTCCTATTTAGCAACAAATCCATCATTTCCATCTTAAAAATAAAATTTAAATCATTAAACTCACCTTCATCTCGTCGTCAAACTTCATGTGTGTCATTGAAATTCAATTTTTACATGTGAGTACTGCCAATAGCCGGAGCCGAAACATGAGCAAGCAAATCAAAAAAAGTTTTAAGCAATTAAATGTCTTATTCTATTAGTTTAAGAGTTTTAGTAATCTAACATGTTTAGTAAAAGAAATCTATACTCGTGTTGACCTTCGCAGAAAACAAAACTCAATTGATGAAAAAAAAAAACTGTGATATGATATTTGATCATATATATGTAGTATATATAATAATTAGTAATCGAACTTGTTTAGTAAAAAAAATCTATACTCGTTTTGACCTTCGCAGCTAACAATAGCAGAAAAAAACAAAACTAAGTGGTGGAAAAAAAATCATGATAGAATATTTGATCATATATATATATATATATATATATCATCCTTATATGACAAAAAGGTTGTCCTACGTGACAGGAGAATGTCCTAGGTGGCGCGTATGTGGCGCTTATGTGACATCATAAGGTTGATGGGGTTTAGTGGGAAGGAGTTATTGGGTAATTATTTGGATGGGGTTAGTGGTTATTCTACCATGTGGTAGGGGCACCACTAGTATATATATATATATATATATATATGTAACTAGGTGGGTTCCGATTAAGACATGACATGTGATTTATATGTCATGTCATAAAACCTTATCTTATATAGTAGATGCAATACAAGAGCAAAGTAATATATTTTTTCGTAATAACATGTCATTGTAGACATAGTTGACATAGAAAAGACCATATATGTACACACAATACGGCTGATAAATTTGTTTAATTATGCTTGGACGAGAATAATATAAGGATGGGTGAACTCCTGAGAAGTACTCGTGATGCACTCCAAAAGTAAAGGGGTGGTAAAAGACTCAACTAATAATAAAAAAACCTAATAAAGTTTGTTAAATTTTGAAGTAATTAATATGCTGATGAAATTAAATTAATATGACAACAGAACTTATAAACACCTGACCTTAGACTTCCCCACCATTTTCTCTAGTTTATTTCCACTTGCTAGCATTATTAAATAAACAATATATTCATGCATATTTTTCATATTTCTATCTCTCTTTTTTTTTTTCCAAAACTATTCTCTCTTCCATAAAATAACATATAGAAACCGACCTCCCATCATCTCTCATCTCTCTACTTTCTCTCTCTACTTTCTCTCTCTTCAAGGAACAACTATTTCTTCTCCACAAGCTTCCAAAGAATAGGAATTAAAAGGAAAGTAAAGATCCAAGAATTCCCTCTGCTCCTTTCTCTTCTCAGATCCTCTCCCATAAACCAAGAAGCAAGCAAGAGACCTCCAACCCTCTCTCTCTCTCTCTCTCATGGAGCCAACAAGCTAGCTAGCTCATGGTCTTCTTCTTCCTTGTTCCAATCTCTGCCAGCCCTTTATAAAATCCGAACTTTGAGGTCTTCTGGCCATCAGTAGCTCGCAAGAAGGGGCTTGGGGGGAGCATGGCGGCGAGGTGGTCGGCGATGACGATGTTATGAAGCGATGGTCCCGGCTCGGAACCTCCTCCGAAGGCAATACAACAGCTATGGGGGCTGTTTCGGGGATACCAACTTGGATTTCCACCAAGAAAAGGCTACCTTGAGATCCTCTCGGATGGCCGGAGAGGACTCTCGCAGCCATGGTGGAGGCGGCGACGGAGAGGAGGAGGGAGGAGGAGGAGGAGGAGATCAAGTGGGGACTAGTACTACTTCTCGAGAAGCTGAAGGGTGGCTCCAACTAAGCATTGGTGGCGGCGGCGGCAATCACTTGTCTAGTCATGGTGGCTCTCCGGCAATGGATATAAGATCCGGTGGCGGTGGAAGCCGAGGGCGAGGAGGAGGAGGGGTGATGGAGTTGGAGCTGCTCTCCGATAGGCCGCAGGCCATTAATGCTCGGCCGATGGAAGCCAACATGGCGGTGCCTTTGGCACCGCCGCCGCAGCCGGAGGGGCTGAGTTATCGCCCGGATATCACGTGGGGGTACTGGAATACAGCCAACGCGGCGGCGATGGCCAGCTATGCTTCGTCGTTCGGGGTGTCGCCGGCGATGATGCAGTATGGCTACCGGCAATTCGCGTGCCCCCCTGTAGGGAGCTGGGGGACGTCACCGGGGGAGAGCAGCTCCGCCAGCGGCGATATCATGAGAGTGGTCCGGCCGCCGCGGAGGCCTCACGCCGGAGTGTGGTTCATGCTGCAGGCGTCCCAAAGCCAGTGAGTATGAATATATGCCAAGGAAAAAAAAAAAAAATACCCATTTCTTCTTTTTTGGATCTCTAGCTTTATATATGATGAGTTGCACTTGTTCTTGAATATAATTTTTCTTTTTTCTTTTTTTTTTGGCTTGTTTAATGCAGAGCAAGGGAACCATTTTTGCCTCAGATACCCAAGAGCTACTTAAGAATCAAGTATATATACATATCCTTCTTCTTTTTTTTAAAAAAAATTATTGATGGGGTTTATAATGAAGAATGAATAATGTGATTTTGGTGTTAATTATATATAACTCTTGCAGGGATGGGAGGATGACAGTCAAGTTGTTGATGAAGTATTTGGTGAAAAAACTAGGATTGGAAGATGAATCAGAGGTACTATATATACTAGCTTATATTCTAAACTTTGTAGCTAGTGTTAATTTGTTCTTCATTCTAGCTAGCTAGGACTCACATTTGAGCTAATATATATGCAATCTGAAACAAGCAAAGATGAGGGGGAGGGAGATGATCAGAAAGATATAGGTGTGGTGTTGGAATAGTGAAAGGAACTGGGGAGCTGCTAAAAGAGTCTTCTTAGGTGGGCTGTATGTGTCTGAGTGCTACATCATGACTATATCTGACCATGATTACATTAGGGTTCCTCCTCATAAGCTTTGTTTTGCAACCTGCCTAGGTTGGTTAAGTGGGTAGTTATTATCAGTGTGTTTCAGTGGAAGATGGTGAGCTTTTAATGTCTGCCATCCCTAAAAACTTAGGTCTCACAAGCCATCATGGAGATATGCACCTCTTTTCCTTCCTTGCAGGGTTGACATACATATATATATATATATATACATATATACATATATCTGTGTGTATATATGCCTGAAAGAAATATGTCAACAATGATCATTGTTTGTTTATAGCTAGGCATTATATTCCTTCCAAAGGCTAGCTTAGAGCTTAGCTTGTTAAGGACATCATTATGAGTGTACTTGTTACTTGTTAGGGTATAAGTGACAAACCATGAAAGCCATTCACCCACCTTAGCTGAAAGCTATGCTCTATCCTACACTTGGAGCTATATATATATGCCTACAAGTGATCTCTTGCATGGAAAGCCCTCTGTTTATATTAGTGACACATATAAAGAGAGTTTTACTAAGGTTTTCCTAGCTCTCTAGGCTTGTCACTTATAAGATGGAGAGGTTTTTGTCTATAATAAAGGAAGGATATGCATCCAAGTATTATAGCTTGCAGCTTTTTTAGAGTATTATAATTGTTTCTAGGAGA
This sequence comes from Narthecium ossifragum, assembly GCA_963920575.1. Taxonomy (NCBI): domain Eukaryota; kingdom Viridiplantae; phylum Streptophyta; class Magnoliopsida; order Dioscoreales; family Nartheciaceae; genus Narthecium; species Narthecium ossifragum. Next base: position 1,016,392 of record OY986969.1, read on the forward strand.
GAGTAATCATAACTAGTTCTCCCTATTAGTCTATTAATTTCTTGAAAATAAAAAAAGCGGCTTCCAAATGCCTCCAATATTATGTGATTATATATACTAAAGATACAGCTACATTACATTATATAACTATACAAGTAGTACTAGATAGATATGTTTCAGATACATTAATTATACTTGAGAAATTTATTATAGTTTCCAAATTTTGGATGATATTGGTTTTTGTTAAATAAGAGTATTAAGGAATATAGCTAGCTAGGGCTGATGGAAGAGTACATTTTTCAACTTGATTTCTCTAAGAGATGTTAAGAATGTTCTTCTCTAGCTAGAACAAAATTAAGCAGCTGCCCATTTGCTTAATTATATATAGTGTGTGTGAGTTATAGTGAAGCATGGTCTTCTTCTTTCCTTTGCTTTCTACATATGCATCTCTTTGGATTGTTGATTGTTATAGGGTTTTGTCTATGATAAGTGATAGTTTTAATCTTGGTGAGATTGATGTGAAATGTTTTCAATTCTTTGCTAGCTTTTGAATGTCAAATAGCTCAGGAACTTCGGCTATATATTACTTGCTAGGTGCGTACTAATTTAGGAGCAAAATAGGCTAACAAAATGGCAGTCGTAAAATGTAGGATATTCATAGTTCATTTGAATATCTAGGTATCCTATATATACATAAGACAGTGATCTTTTGAGGGGTTTAAAGATTAACTTTTGCTCTTGATCACCACCAATCTTCCTGGTAAGTAGACATCAATCAATTGCTTCGTTCAAGCTAGCATGCAAATGGATAAATAATAGTACTATTAATTTACTTGTTTCAGCGAAGCAAGATCACTCGACAAGGAAAATTGTTCATTGAGTTTGTTGTGCATTAATTGTCTAATTAGTATCATCTTGGAGTTATGCTTACATTTTTGCTTTGTTTATTTCAAAGGAATTAGTTTATAATCAGCGATAGGACATGCATAAGAGGAATAGTTTTAAGAGGGAATAACATAGAAATTAATGCTCACTGGCATCTGGTGATACCTAGTGGGTTTTAAGGAAGAAATTAAAGCTAGCTAGGCTTCAAGGTATTTTTAATTGCTGGTTAATTAAGTTCTCAAAGTCAAGGAAAAGAGATGTCCTCAAATCATCTTTCCTAAAGATCTAAGGCAAAATTAAATATGATCATGTGATGAACCCCCCTCTTTAGACTAGACAACAAAAGCTTTAAGCACTTAGAAATTTTAAACTCAAATAATCCATGCAGGTTCTTAGCTAAATATAGAACTTGTCTGGCAACTAACTAAGTGCCATTCCTAGCAATTAAGCTACCGATGATTGATTCTACCGGCCGTACATAAAAATTTATTTATTGACTTGCTTGTCAACGCTAGGTCGATCGATGTTTTATCACGGCCAGTAGGATATATACGACAAGAATATATTAGGATTAGGTGTCTTTGTACTGCTATATATTAATCCTCTAGCTGGAGCCAACCTCAAACCTCAAACAGATTTAAGTTACAAAAAAACTATATATTTCTATCTGTTCTTGAGAATAATTTATCACCAAGTTGTGATCATTCTTGCTGAATAAAATTACTCATCGTATGAACTTCGTGAGCTGTTAACATGCAAAAGAATATATGCTTGCTAGCTCTATATATATATCCTGATCGAATCATCATTCCTTGCCTTCCCAACATGTCATCTCATGCATATATCTTATATTTCTCCATCAGGTCAACTCTATCAATGCCTCTCGCTAGATATATTAGTCCTTTGTTATATATAATAATCCCTCAGTGGTTACGTTATGTTGATGAATGAGATGTAGGAGCTAATAAAGAAATTAAACAATTGGATCTTCCATAGATTTGATTGCAACATGTTAAGCCTCATCGTCTACACATCGATATATATATATGTTCCTTCTTTTTTAATCCTTTTTGTTCCTTAGAGTTAGAGCCCTATGTGTATATATTAAAATGCATGTCATTGTAACTAATTAAAGAGAGAGATATCTGCACTAGAAGAAACTTGTTACATTCCTTTTTTTTTCATGTTAATCTTTAAGCTAGCTTGTGTTAACTCATTGAAACATTGCATTAAAATAGTTAAACTCAACTTGTTTAATATGGTTAACTATTAGTGAAAATAATAATATTGATCTATATATGGAACATTGAGAACATTATTTCCTTAGCTATACGTTACTTGTGAACCCTTTGCATGTTTTGTTTGATTTGTTGTCATGCTTTCGTTTGGCTCACCTCATGCTTTCACTTTCTACATGCATATATATATAGGCCCTACCAATTCCTCTTAGGTTTATGGTTAGAGGACCCATCAAAGCCTTAAGTGGTGCACTTTGTAGGAATATTATAGGCCCCATCATGCCCTCACCAACAACACTTGAACACCTATCATACAACCATATAGATATATCCATATTCTTGTAAGAGAGTCCATAGGTGGGGGATATATCTACAGACTCTACACGAAAAGAATGATCCCTAGCTTCTAGTTGGTAAGTAGGACCACTCATCTCTCCTGCCAAGATAAAGAGAAGTATGAATGGATCAGATCATGCATGGAGGGGTTTGAAGACTTTAGTTAACAACTCCATGAAACAAGGGGGTGTTGATGAAGGTGCTCATGCATCGACATTAATGGAGTCTTTGTTCCTTCATGAAGGAATAAAGGCATGGGTTTGTGAGGGAATATTGACTTCTTTCGGTCTCCCATAATAGAAGAAGCAAGCGGACGTGAGAGGGACGTGCATGCGATTTACCTAGCTAGTGCCTTATATGATGTTAGGTAAAGAGCTCATATATATTTTTTATACACATGCATGAAGAGGGAGAGAGAGAGAGAGAGAGAGCTGGCTAGAGAGAGAGAGAGAGATAGAGAGATATATTAAAGAAATAGAGAAAGCTCGCAGATTCCTCGGCGTGCTTCTTGGATCCGCCAACTTTTATTCTCTCATCAGTCTTCAACTTTGTTCTTTATACATCTCTTTTTTCTATTACGGTACGCATGAGTTAAAACCATGTTCAGGACAAATGGGCAAGTTTATACATGGCATATAGAGTCCCAGAGGCTTAGGCTGATAGCAACGGGCGAGTTTATATATGCATACTTCAATACATATGCGAGCTCTATTATATCAATATAATTCTGAATATTGAATTCAAAGTATAGATTAATGAAGCTGATATGAATAGGCGAAGACTCGATAATAAGTTTTCGATGAATCAAATACTAGCTAGCCTGATGGATTAAGATTTTGGTTTAGGGTCTAAAAATCTATATATGTGCTTCCCTTCTATATATGTGCGTATATATATCTAATAGGGTTCTTCTCCGCTAATTATAAACTTTAAGGCAAAGGAATGAGGCGTGGGACAGTGTTATGATTAGAGTGGAGAGGAAAACTCGGGCAGGGGCCAACGGTTGGCTACGAGCAGGCTGACCGCTGCCCGTTACGTCCATCATGTGGGAATCAACGTGTCTTGGGAGTAAAGATGAGAGAAAAGTTTTGTAGGCATGATAGAGTAAAGTAGAAGGCTGCTAATCATGTTTAATTATCTTAAAACCAGATTACATTACATGGGTATGTATGCCGCTAACCCATATCATGACACACTAACTAAGAATCTTTCTTAATTGGTAGATAATTAGTGTTTAAGAGCTCATTCTTTATTATATAATTGGTGCTCAGTATCACATCATGGAGCCTATAATCATGCATAATCTTATTGTGATGATGTGTGATACCCGTTAACTATATCTCATCAGCTCTTGGCGTATTGGGCAGTTGGAATGATTGGGACACCATGCTTATCTCAACTAATTAAAATATAATCTCAAAGATAAATTCCAAACATGTTCATAGGGAGACAAAAACATCAGTATCACATTGTTGCGAGATGTAGGTTTCCAGCAAGCAATTAGAAATTTAGAATGATAGCAAGGATTAAAATAGCATGATTAGTTTGTAACATCATATGTATGGTATTCACTGATAGAATCCCATTTGCCATTTAAAACTAGGTTGAGATCACATGCAGAGGGCAACAGCTACTGCCCTTCTTGAGCTTGCAGCATATCCGGGACTGCATCTGGTGCTCCAGGGAGGCGGCGGTGGTGCTGCCGGAAGCTCTGGTGTCCGACCATGTGATGACACTGCAATACGGGAGAAGTGCGTGAAGAGTAGATAATTAACAGTCCAATCCGATCGATCTTCGTACTGCTGATCCTGCTCCTTTTTTGTTCTTCGGTTTCGCGGAGAAGAGCTTGTACGATATCCCGATTTTTCAGGGATGATGATGAGACATTGCAAATGTTTACAAGCCAGCTTTTGTTCATGTATTCTTTTCCTCTCCTCTTAGTCACTAATTTGCAATTCTAACTGCTTGCATTCAGTCACTAGAAGAGCCATCAGCCTCTTTACATTGTGCATGGCTTTTACTGCCGGGTAGCATATCAATAGTTTCAAACAAAGTTTGAGATGTGCTCCCTGTGTGGCACTGAACCTGTGTTCCTGCAGGGAATGAAAGAGTTACTCAACAAGCTTAAAATGAGCATTTCAAGATGTTGCAAAATCCGCATTGTTCATTGATGATTTCAAATACATTCTGCAGCGAATATTGTTCGATACTCGTTAATCACAGATGAAAACATAAGTATGTTAATATGGAAATAACCGCATTAAACAAATTGACTCAACAGCTAGAGATCGGAGATCGGAAATCGGAAAATGCCAATATCACAATAGCATAGATTGCTCAGTGATGCACTGATTTACTGCTACACTGCTGAGCGAGTATAAGCTTGGATAAGGTGATTATCAGATAACAGAAACACTAACTTCCATTTCAGTTATAATATATTTCACAAGATGAGATGTTCGCTACATTACAGACAAATAAAGGGAGGCAGATTGCATTCAAACATGGCACTCATTTGAAGCTATAAGAAAAAATATATCATTTACTTATATTATTCCAGTCCTGGTCACGCATAACCAAGATTTCATGAGGAGAGACTCGATAAATTGAAAAGGGATCCATACCTGCCCCATGATATTGTCGCCACTGTTGACATCTATTGCTGACGGTTGTCACATCATAAACTGTTGGGTTGATGCATGCCAGACAAGAAGAAACCTGACTTCAATCATTTGACTGCCACTTGAAGAACTAAAAGTCAAGAAAAAAAAAACCAGATATTTGTGTCCAGTAAGGAAATGAAAGCTCTGATCATAAACAAACCAAGAACAGGGATGAAGGTAAATTTGAGTGGAGACCATAACCTACCACACCCTGTTATCAGCAGTACTTATGTTTTGCAGGGAAGTGTCGCGAGAAACAGGAACTGGTGAGATATCCAAACATGGAGCAAAAAATCAATTGAACCACATGGTTGACAGTTTAACTACTGAAAAAGTAGCAGCCATGTACTTGTGTAAACCAATAACTCAAGAGTACAGACAAAGGCATCACGATGCAAGGAGCAATTCTGGATAACAGACAACTGCGGTAAAAAATCAGAAAATGGTTGTAAGTCATTCATATCATGCATCCACTGTCGTACTGCCATTGGCTATTCACTGGCAGTTCTAATAAACTTTCGTTGACTGGACGAATCAGAAAAGTTGAGCTTTAATCTGCTTAACATATTAATATGCTCAAAATGAATCTCTGCAATGGTTAAAAGAAAATGCAGACAAAACTCGTACCACATTCCACATGACCTTTTATCCTATCTTAAACACTTAAGGAGTAATGGAAGCCATAATATTCAACACCAGCTGATGTACCATATTGACATGATCAGAAGAGACTCTCTACAGGGTAGGTAGGAGTATGCTGCTCTTAATATAATTTAACGTCCCCAGTTCGATTTAAAGAAAATGAACCATATGCTAATTTGCTTTTCCTTTTTATCTTACTCATAAAACGGTTATAGTTCACACTAGAGCACGCAGCCCACTTATAATGTTTCGGTTAAATTCGAATTCTGAAAAATACCAAGTTTCAAAATTTGCAGGAGTAAGCTCAAATACCAATCAGGCAATTACACACTTATAGGCACATCAAGCATTACCATTCTATACTATTCTTAAGAATCTCTGAACAACTAAAAAAAGCATTATGATAGTTTATACAAAATAATTTCTGGTAAAACCACCATAGCAATCCTCAGTTTGTCTACACGCTCCAAATATTAAGTCTGTTTGATATTACTGACACAGAAGAATTCCGTGGATTGTTGGACCCATTTTGGCTGATTAAGACATTAAGCAATTGAATAGCCAAATGCCACTAAAATACTCCAAATTTTGGCCTTTAAAGCCAACTTTATTGAGAAAAAACCTATTACTAAAAGTCTGAAGTTCTCCCTTTGACAAAATAATTTATCTTCACTAGGAATAATCTATTTTGATAAAATTCTCATAACCGAAAAAATACATTGCACCATTGCACATAGAAAAATCACATTCTTGCTTCTTTTCATTGCATCATTTATCATGCAAGACCAAAGAACATAGTGAAGGCGAAAACTTTCCCTGAAATTATAAGATCTAACAAATAATATTTGATGCTGCTAATATGGCAAATCTGGCATCAAATAGTTAATTTTGACATCATGGAGAATAACTTACCCCGACTATCACAGCAAACTTCCCAAATTCCCTTTAGTGACATATCATTCATCCATCGCCTAAATTTTCATCTGCTGCTTAAAAATTCTAAGGCACAAAAGAGTCATTTTGCTCATTGGTGCCTTGTGTCTCTCATGCCTATTATCAATTTGACACTATACAGCTCTTTGCCCTCTGTTATTCTAGCACCTAAACATCAATTGGGTTCATCCCTGGCCTTATAACTTTAACACATAATCACAAATCTTCATTAACATGCATACAGAATACATTCTCCAATTTGTTACTTTAACATATAAGTACCCAACCAACCTTTGAATATCTCAATGTCATAACAAGAAAGTATAAACCTTAAGCTACTCACTCCAAGCTTCTGCGAATTTGGAGCTCTAATCTCCTCTTCAGTACATCATCAGATGTGGATTAATTTGATCCACCATTTTCCCAAATACACCATATCATGGGACGCTTTGTGGCAAAACAGTAGGAATCTGGATTAATTTATATCCCCAGCGGGTTTGGTTGCCTACAATGTTACTAACATATATGTGGTTGCTTGAAGGCAATTTTATGCGCCCTGAGCATTTCTCTGCTTCTAAATCTGTGAAGTACAAGAAGTGCTTGAGAGTCCAATGTCTAGCCGGGTTATCCTTATATAAAGGAACATAGCCAAGCTAACATAAAACTCCAAAAATGATAGAATACAATATCCCTCCCACTACAGTAGGGAGTGAAAAAGTCACGAAAAAGTGGACACAAGATAAAAAAACTACATAATTGCTAAACTTATAACAATTAAACACTTATAAAATTCTTAATGATTAGAGGATCATTCCCTTTGCTTCAAATTTGATTTCTAGGAATGAATGTTAAGTTATTCAAATGATATGATCCGTGCTATTACACACATGGTACAAAGTTCACGTGTCTTTCCACCAACAAAGAAGGCAACAAATATCCACAAAACATTTGCAGAGCTGTTACGCTATGCAGTTAGGGACGTGTATATCCTCTGCACGCGTGGCATGACAAAGCAACATAGCCTAGACCAAGGAGCTAATAAGCGAGATTAGAAATGCAATGCAATTTTCTTGGTAACAACTAAAATCAGCATATAAAGGCAACAAGTTATGCTATATCTAGGAGACACTCATCCTGACCCACCTCAAGGTAGACTGACTTCTTCTACCTTCATCACTTGGCACAAGACATCAAAGCCCTTACTACCTTCCGAGAAAGGATGCCACACGACATATCCATCAATTGCAATGTGCCAAGACACAGCACCTTACAATGGACAAAAATGGAAAAACATGTTACTATAAAGTACAAGAAGATGCACTGGATAGCGTGATCCACCAAAGAACTTTATGAAGAAAGGCACAAAACATGAAAAGCATATTCCTATGTTTCTGAAGGAAAATAAACAAAGTCAGTGTTTCTAACTAAAGAGCAGAGCATGGAAAATGAAGTATGCTATTTCATCACTAACCATTTTCCTATGAACTTGTACAGTATATTCCAGATTAAGAATTTCAATCATTCCGTATATTGCAGTGTTTCAACAATAAAAATGATTATTTTGTCCAAGAAAATTCCACTACTAATCTGCATTCTAGGCGAAAATGTTTTTATGAAATGTGTGCCCTGAGCTTCCAATCAAAAGTCACGGATTCACTTCTAAACAGGCATTCCACCTAAGTGTTTCATATCCCACAAGGAATACATTCCTTACATTCAAGGATGGGAATACATTCCTTACATTCAAGGATGCCTGATTCCAAAATAGAACTCCAAGTACTGTACAAAGAGCATGTTTCTGCATCCAAACTTACCCATTAAGAAAACAAAGTTATTCAGTAAACTTATGAAAAGCTGTGGTAATTGATGCATCATATCTGAGAGCTCCATGAAGATAGGTGAAATGCTACAGATGATACATTATATATGATAGCTAGGAAATAATGAAAAGTAGAAATGTAAATAATCAAAACGAAAACAATCATCACAAGCATACCTTAGAATGCACTCCTACATCCCCATTCCTAAGCATAAAATCTTCAAGTTATTAGCATAAATTGGAACAGAACAGTTTCATGACATTGAAAGGGTAAAGAAATTCTTCTTGAAGCTATGTTAATTCCTTGACTAAGGTACACATTATCCACCAATTCTATCCTATATTTGACCCACCAAGATCAATTCACCAAAAAAGGCATTTGAACTTAAACCCATAACAAAAAGCCCCGCACAATTCTAAGACTAAAACTGGACTACGTTAAGTTATACAACCCGAACACATTATCCCAACAACATGCGATTTCATCCTATAAAAGGAGGGTGATTATATGCTATGCTTCAGAATACATATGAACCCATCATTCAGCGCGCAAGTTCAAGTCTTGCCGCGAAATCCCAAGCTTTTCTCCTCCCACCATCTATGACACATCATCATGCTTTGCCAATCTTCTGGATAGCAGAGTACAGCTTCCTCCTCGACCCGACAGCATTAATCCCCATATCCTTCAAATCCTCCAACGTGAGCAATGGCAACACCTCATCATCCACCTCATGGATTTCAAATACCGGAGCGTACCGCCCAAGCCCCAGCCCATCGAGCCAAGACCTAATTCCCCTCTCCTCTAACAACCGGCACTCCCCTTCCTGCTTATCCCAATCCCCACCACCATCCATCTCAGAGGGACACCCGGCATCAGCATTGTGGGGGATGGCCATGTCACGGTCATCGAGAATCCTAACCCTAGCCACAGCCGCCGGAGGCAGGGTAAGGCGGTCGGGGCTCAGGGAGTCCTCTCGACGGAGTTCCTCAGGCTGCTGATTTGAAAAACCTAACCCTAACCCCTCGTCCCCGGCGTCCTCCCCGCCACTGGATTTCGACTCGGCCCCGTGGGCATCGTTGGGGTTCGACGCACGGGCTGACCTCGCGCGACGGCCGGAGGAGGCGGGTCGGCCACGGGGCTTGGAGAGGCCCCCGCGTCTGGCAAGTGGGGAGAGGTTCTCGTCCACGGGAAGGAGTGCGCGGTCGGTGGCGGCGTCGATGGTAAGAACTCTGGCCCTGAGGAGTTGGGGGTGCTGGGAGGGGTGCGAAAGCTTAGGGCGGCGGGGGAAAGGCTCGACGGGATGGGGGTTGGAGGAAGAGGAGGGGTTGGGATCGCCGATGTCGCCAAGGCGGACGCTGGGTCGGCGCTGGCGCTTGGAGTGGGTGGTGGCAGTGGCAGTGGCAGTGGCTAGGGTTACGGCTTCACCTCCGTCCCCGCTGCCATTGTCGGCGAGATCCTGCGGCGACGGCTCCGCCATGAGAAAGGAGGGTGGAGGAGAGAGTGGAGTGTGGAGGAGAGTGAGAGCCGAGAGTGGCGCGGCGGGGACGAAAGGGTCGTCGGCAAAAGGATTCATCTTTATAAGACGAACGAGTCGGTGTCCGGCGCTCGCCTGTCCGTTACGCCGTCCTCGAACTTAACGTGCGACTCCTCCCTTGTTTGGATCTAGTGGGACATTGTCTTTTAACCGTGGGATGTTTCTTTTTGCTTATCTCGAGGCAATCCAAGAAGGATTGTGCTGGATTAAGTCGTTGGTGTCTTGGATTCTATCGTCCAGTCCACCGTGTCCGTGCCCTGCGCTTAGGGATCGTGGTTTGTACACAGATCTGTAGGCTCATTGTTGGGCTTAGGCCTTTTGCTTCGGCCTAGGAGTTAAACTGGGCTCTACTTGGTTAGGCCCCAACATCATAATGGGCTCCATTTTACTGGGCCTCGACATTACTCTGGGCTCTACCTCCTCTACCGAGAGAGAGAGAGAGAGAGAGAGAAAGCAGTATGCTTAGTATCATGAAGTATGCTAGTATCATCAGCTTGGAATAATTAAACTATGATAGGTGGCCTCCTAAGACAGGGTAAAAAGCTGGACTAATCAAAAAAGAAAAGAACTATGACAAATTACATTCAATTGTAGTACAATGAGCTAAAGATTGATATCTTTTATCTTGTTAATAGGAAACCTTCTCTCTGCAGTTCATAACTCAAACCATTTGCATCCAGTTCTTCATCATACCATCAATCAGCACCCATGTCCAATCTAGTACTGATGATTGGCACCTCATATCTGGTGCTAAGCATTCAATGACATACTGCATTCTCTTCTCCCTTAACACTGTCAAGATATATAGCAGCCACAACAAGATGCAATGAATACAGCAATATCTCATTCAAAGCCAAAAAATCCACATTTACTGTACAAGCCAAAACCCTCTCAGTATCATCCTTTCTCACAATGGACCACTCAAGGATTCAAATAGTTTGACCACAAGCAGGAACAATGAATGCTATCCTGCCACCCCATCTGAGAACAATTAGGCCACTGGGCTCTTCTTTATTTAATCAACAAGGGAACAACAAACATGGTGCCATTAATATGGGCATGGCACATTGCCTTAGATCAACACAAAATAAATCCAAACTGGGGCATAGTGTCCAGTGGCATCAACAAACAGAATAACCCCACATAAGCGTAGACTGCATCGCTCATCCACAGCAAAGGCCTCCTTCTTGGAACATCAAAAAACAGTATAGGAAACAGGAACATTTCGGACCTCTTTGCTGAATATTTTGGCTGTACATGCGATGAGGAAGACGATCTGGACTCTTTCCTTGGGGCCATTACAAAAAATCAACTTCACAACTAATCGCACACTTGATGAGATAATGGCGTGTCTCCAACAACTTGACAGCAGTGGCGGCCACATTATTAAGGTTATACTGCTATACAAGCTTATGGTACAACCATTGAAAGCTTGGATAGGGATGATAGAACTATGGAGAATGAAAACTTCTCGAATCAAGAGAAAAAGTCTTGAAAAGGGATGTGAGGACGAACAACATGAGATGAAGACAAAAAGGGAGAAGAAAAACCTCATCTTCCTTGAAAATATCAACTGGACAGGATAAAGTGTAGAATAGGGCAAATGAGACAAGTTCTGCCACAGGATTTTGATGTTTTAAGTTCAGTTTAAGCAATCTACATGGTAAAAAAATAACAAATCCAGATGAACACATATATGTAGATTAGAAGTTCCATCTTTGAAACAAACTTGGTGACTTGCAATAAGCTTTGACATAGTCAGAACCACCAATAGTGCTAAATCTAAAATTTAGTGAGAAGTTTGAACATAGTATCATATTACAGCACAAGCGTTCTGTCGCTCGTAGGTGCTTCGCTTACACATTCCTCACACTGTGGAGTGATTTGGACAAACTGAAATAGTAGTATGGAATCCATCTGGAATTTGGACTCTTCCAGTTGCCCCTCCTCCAGATAGGATAATAGAAGAAAAATAAGTCGAATGTGACGGAGAATAAGAAAGCTTTTGCTTATCTTTCCTCCGCATCTTCAATTTCTTCATCCTCAGGCACACCCCGGAGGTACAGAACATTGTTGCACCTGCACATGAAATACAATAAACCATATAAATCGAATCACCAAAACACCAGGAAAAAGTACACAGAATTTCTGGTGGCACTACACAGTGGTCCTGGACTGTATTTCCTACTCATGAGACCCAAAAAAAAAAGGTTGTAGGTTCAACATGCATTGCGTCAAACTATAGTTTTACATACCTCCAACATTAGTTTCAAGCATGCAACAAATATAATCACCAAGTTTGGACAAATGTCCTAGGCAAGACGTCAAAACAAGACCTCTCACATGCAGCTCATCAATGATAGTATACGACAATTTGCAATCTGCATCACAAAGAAGAAGCTAAATTACCTGATTAGGATCTCTCCAAGATTTCCAGTGCACTGGCCATCAATGTATTCTTCACTGTTTGCCAGCTGCAGCAGCAGGACTTGAATGTAATAGAGTAATTACAATCTAGTGTTACACAAACGACAGTGATATTGTGATCTCTAACTTGATTTTTCGAAGGCACATGGTGTGCATGATTGTGTGGTTGCCACCTCTTTGTCGGGTTCAAATCCCCTTGAGGGGTCTATGGGTTGTAAAGGTTTGCCGCCCTAAGCTAGGGTTAAAGGATCAATTCAAAAGGAGAATAAAAACATGCCGCTTGAAAGAAACATAAATATACCTGAAGGTTCATGTAGGAATCCACTGAAACCAGATAGCCTGGGAATGGACAATAAGTAAGAAAAAAAACAAAGCACATCATATTAGTGGACTAATATCCCCATGGACAGAAGCAACAAGAATGAACTTTGATACTCGATCCATAAATAATCAGCAGAATTACCTTTATATTCCATGCCCCATTTCAATTTCACAATGACAGGCTTCCCAGTCAGGTTGTTCAAAAAAGGTTTTGGATTAACTGGTACAGTCTGCATCGAACATAACCCGACAAAATTTTCAAACAAACATATCCATAAACTAACCTATCAAGGAACAATTTTTGCACAAGGGAAGGTAAATTTGATTTTCATTTTCTAATACAGTAAGCTAAATGCAATAAGTTTTATGAGGTTCAACCTAATTATCACACCACCTGTCTTCAAGCTGCACAAGTCAACATATCTCTGCTCTGAACCTCACTAGAGTTGCTTTATATAAAACATAGAAAATCAAGTAGTAGACATATGGGAAGTGGAAATCTATGAGGCAATTGTTGCTGGAGAACCAATTGTTGGTACATATCATGTACAGTGAAGGTTATTCAAAAACTAAATTTAAGTAGGACTTGATGCTAAGGGTGACTCAGTATACTTGAGCTGCACGTAAATCTTGCCGTGAACATAGGCATTCTTGCCGAAACACGTAAATCTTGTGCCTCTGTGTCTTTTTTATTTCCTTTTTCCTTTTACTGTGTGTGGTTGCCATCACTTGAAGGTGTTTATTGCCAACACAAACTTAATGACATACATATATTCCTAGTCCTACCTAGTAAAATGAACTGACTGTACTATATTCTCGCTATTCTTGTACCCCACTCTTCATTAGTCTTGTCCTCAATCCACAGGAAGTAAATTAACGTCTTATTTTGATACACCACCTATCGTCCAAGACACAGTGTACCGACTTGCTGCTCCAAGTTGGCTTTAAATTGGGAAGTTTCAAATGGAAATTTCAACCAAGAACGAGCACAAACCTCAAAAGATTCGGCCTTTCATCGCCTACATTTTAGAAATCAACCATTTTCACACCTAGACAAGAATTTCAATAAGCGAGAATGAATAAAACCTCCTTTAATGGACTTCCTGACGCCACCACACAATTTAGCACATCATAGAACATCAGGACATCAGGTAGGATACCCAACAAAAATAAAACCTAGAATCCAAGTCATGGGTTGGAAGAACACCAGCATGCATGGGGATCGACCCACTCGAAACCCTAGTAATTCATAAATTCAACACCCAAAAATAAGATGAGAAGAGCAATGAAAGGTACCATTTTGGTCGCTGGGATTGGAACTCCGAAGCTGCGGCAAAACCCTAGACGAGGGTCGTAAAACCCTCGACGGACGTTTTCCCTCTCTTATTTATAGACGAGACGATTAAAATACCCGGAAATTAAAGAATATTAACGGAGTCTGGTGGTCGGACATCCGCGACCCCCGTCCGACCTAAATAGACTCTATGATGTAAGGGATTTTTGTATTCCGATATCACGTGCTTTCTCAGAAATACACTTTAGTATCATTAAATTTGGGATTTGCAATTCGATATCACTAAGTTATAATATCATGACAAAGTGATCCAAACACCCCAACGACGTTATATAGGCCGACGATAAACACGCACGTGACTACCTTCAGTTCATTTACACACCGTTAGTGTTGCACTTGTCGATGTTGGCGCCAGCTGCGGAAGTTGTTGACGCAGAGGATGAGAGTGGAGAGGTTGCATTTTTAGGAAAGCACATGGTATCGGAATGGAAAAATCTCTTCATATAACCTAATCGATCATTTAATCGGAGCCAAATGGGAAGGATGCATGTCGGATCCCAAGGTAACCAGTTCGGATCCTAGATTTACGTAATAATTCGCAATAATTGAAATATTTTTCGGCAAAACTTTTTTAGTCCAATAGAATTCAAATCCCCTTATTAGTTGCATCACACAAATGAAATAATTCATCTCAAGCCTGACCTTGTTGCATAACTTGGTCTCGGGGAAAGTAATGAAATAATTTCTAATTGTTTAAGATAACAGGAAGAGGTGAAATAAATTAAAATAGCAAAACTGCATCGAGTATAACTACAAAAAAAAAAAAAAAAAAAAAAACCGATGGTTGCAAAACTTGATTCAGGTTGTTGTGTATTTCGCAAACGTGACGTGGCATTTTATATGGTCGAAAAATTAATTTTTTTCCTCTGCACGCATGTAATTTTCACTCCCAGACGAAGTTCCAATCATTGAAAGACAATAATTTGAGATGTTAGAGCATAATGTGAATAATGTGAAGAAAGGACTTGAGAATTTAGGGTTATATATCACACTAGGTTTGTGCCCGTGCCCTTGTTACGGTTACCCCCCACCACCACTCCCCCCACGGTCTCATTTTAGCGGACTACATTTTGAATGTGAAAAGAGGTTTAATTTTCACCCTTGGATGAAAGCATCCCCACCATTAGATATAAGAAATAATTGACATTTAGGCCTCTGAGAAATGAATATTTACTTAAAATGTCGGATACCTTTTTGGCATTTAGGCCTTAATACCTTTTTTAGTACTAAAATACCCTTTTAAGATTCCCAACATATCTTCTCTTTTCAGTGACTGTTCGTATTCCGAGTGAAAAGTAACTACCAAAAAATCCGAAAAGTAACTACCAATGGAAAATAAGCTACTTTACATATTAATCCAATGGAAAGTAATTAGTGGAACGTAACTTGAGTCTCGATGATGAAATCATGGAAAGTTTGTGAGTTACTTTCCAAATTAAATTAATGGAAAGTAACTTGAGTTACTTTCCACAATTATTACATTATGTTCATAATTATTACAAGTTACTTTTCATAAAGCATATCAAAAGTAACTTGAGTTCTCGATGATGGAATCATAGAAAGTAATTAAACCAATGAAAAGTAACTAATAGAAATAATTACTTTCCACAATTATTACATTATTATCCAACGATTATTACAAGTTACTTTCTATAAAGCAGATAGAAAGTAACTTGAGTTTTCGATGATGAAAACAGGGAAAGTAACTCAAGTTACTTTCCAAATTACTTTCCTATTCTTTCCCTTTATTCCCTCAATTTTAGTGGTTAGTTTCCTATTTTTCCCCATTATTTCCTCTATTTTACATGATTTTTCTCCTTTTCCAATTTTTTCCTGATTTTTTTTCATTTCCTCTCTTATTTTCATCTAATGGTTGACAATTCGCCGGAGGTTGATCGCCGGCAAGGAGAGCTCGTTAGAGGTCGGGATCGACAGAGGAGAGGTTGTTGGGTCATTTGAATTCGATCCACTGGAGTGGATTGAGCCGTTGGTTGACGGATTCGACGAATCTAGGAGGGGCGGAGAGATCGGAGGAGCTAGTTGGGGACGACGACCTTGAGCAGGGGAACGACGATAGGCATCTCGCCTGACGGCATCGTGACGAACGGCGAACTTGGATCAACGGTCGGATTGGAGTGGTGAGCTCCGATTGGTGTTCGATGAAACCTCTAGCTCCGTCGGATCGGGGCGACAGACGATGATGGGATATGTCGAGATCCGTCTAGATATGGTACACTATTGCCATATCTTTTTTTTGATCCAGTAGTGATATGGTGCACCATTACCGTATCTTTTTTTTTTTTTTTTACCCTTTTGACAAGTCTCCCTTAATACAACCCATGTCTTTTATAAGATTGATAATATATCACTTAGCGTACCACACATAAGGTGCTGCGATTTTGTTTTGAATACACAACCTGGCTCAGGTTGTGCAAGTATCACTACTCGAGTAATGTTTACCTCATACCATAACTTTGCACCAACCATTATATCAACAGTCATATTTGTTTGAATTTCATCAAAAGAATCTCTAGCATCTGAATCTCAATCAGCATTTTATTGATCATCTAAAATGTTGGATGAGATCCGATAAATCTAATGGTTGTTGGCACGATGGTAAGAGATACCCAGGACTTTCAACAGTAACTGTGAATATTCCAAAGCATCCATGTCGGCTCAATGCATAACACATTATCTTCCAACAATCTAACTTTTTTTTTTTTTATTAGTTGAACCAAAGGCTAAGTACCCATAGAACTACAAAGAAATCTCATAAGGAGGCAAAACACCATCCTCATGGACCAAGTAAAAATCTGAAAATGTCTATATACAATGTCTAGCGATACCATCCGCCCTTACGACAATCATACACGGCACTGTTACAAAAACGACAGAGTCCATCAATAACATAATCGCCCTAGCGACAATCTTTCAACACTCTAACTGCATCCCTCAGAAGTATTGAAACTAATGGATAAGATTGCTGATAATACTAAGAAGTGCCATAGTTAGTGGTATCTTTGGCGTGTGGGCTCGCAGGGACTGGGCCAAGGTGGTGCAGGGTAGGTGGTGGCCGGTGCCGGGGCTGTGTCGCGGCCGATGGGCCCGGTAGTGGTGCTCGCGGCCGAGGAGGAGGCAGTGGCGCATGGCGCAGGGTGTGGTTCTGTCTGAGGGGGTGGGGGGGGGGGGGGGGAAGATGAAAGGTGGAGGGGCAGAAGCTAGCTGCTGACATTGTGGATTATTAAAGGTGTGAGTGTGTCCCCATATGCACCCCCTGAAGGCATGGGCTCTCCATCAATTCAACATGGACCACTGCTCCCCACATGTTTTCTCTCTCTCTCACATGGTAAAAATCTCCAAGTAAAACTTCAATTTGTGTATGTTCTCTCTCTCTAACTCTTACGATGATACATATACAAATTGGAATGATGAGTTTTAGAGATGGAAAGTAAAGTAGAGGTGTAGAAAAAGTAACGTGTGTGTTAGACCATAAGTCGAGAGTTTAAAAAATATCAGTTTCGCTCAGACCGTTTTTTAAATTCAAGATTCATGTATAGGAATACTCATATTTATTTGAGCTCATACATGTGTAGATTTGACTATCAATATAATGAGATGATCGTGGTTGTGGATCACCTAAAAGCGCTTGCCAATTATATGTATAAAATATTTAAGCTGATTGGAAGAGGTGGGTCTGCGTGATCAAACTTATCATTCTTTTCTAGGTGTTGCTTGTTGGTGGTTGAATTTGTTTTTGAATTCCAAGTCGTGTCGTGTTATAGAAGGTGATTAACATACATATATAAATATGTCTCCGATCCACACCCATGCGTGAGATTGCTTACTCGGCCATTCGACTCAGTCAGACGCCGTTAACCCAGGCGTTATGGGATTGCTTACTCGACCATCCGACTCAGTCAGACGCCCTTAACCCATGCGTTGTGGGATTGCTTACTCGACCATCCCGGGACCGCTCCAAGGCAAGCACGGTTAATCTGAAGTTTTATAACGAAATCACTGCCATCACGGTTTTAAAACACGTTGTGTTATAAAAGACGATTAACATACATATAAATATGTCCCTGATTCACACCAAGCATTGTGGGGTTGCTCACTTGACCATCCGACTTGGTCAGACACGCCCAAGGCGAATGCCACCGTCAAAATGTCAGATTTACACAATCCACCCCCCTCGGGGGTGATTCTCACAAGGAATCTAACATACTATATACTACTTAGATTCTATGTCCACAAAACAATAACAATAAGGCCACGTTTGGTTCGCAATGATGAATGGAATGAGATTAGGAATGTAATAGACTGAGGAATGAAGTGATGATAATTGTGTTTGGTTGAACAAGGAATGTGAATGGGAATGATGGTTTCATATGTTTGGTGTGCACTAATGAATATGAAAATGGAACGTGAATAATGTGTAAATGACCATACTACCCTTGATATATACAACATATATATGCATATTCAGTCATATATATCTACTAGTGGGCCCCTATGCCACACTTTATATTTATATACACGTAAAATATGTACATATAGTATACGTAAACATATTGTGTATATAAAAATTATGTGTGCACCGAATCTTCTGTTTGTATAATTTGGTTTTGTTTTTCTCTTTTTTTTCTTATTTTTATGCATTAAATTTTCAAGACTAGTAGAACCCAACGTACATTATGGGGCTGTTTGGTTGCATGTATCAGCTGATACATGCATCAGTTGATGCAGCCTTTTGATACAAACCCGTGTTTGGTTGGTCAAATGCATCAGCTGATGCATGTATCAGCTGATGCAAAAAGAGGCTCAGATGCTGCATCAGCTGATGCAGTCAAAATGGCTGTTTCTGCTGATGCAACATCAGTTGATGCATCACTATATGAATTAAAATATTATTTTCGGAATTAATAAAACCTTGAATAAATTCGAAAAATCAATATATGAATTCCGAAAAATCTGAAAACCCAACCAGAAAATCCGAAAATTCGTGGGAAAAAACTTTACACTATATGAATTAAAATATTATTTTCGGAATTAATAAAACCTTGAATAAATCCGAAAAATCAATATATGAATTCCGAAAAATCTGAAACCCCAACCAGAAAATCCGAAAATTCGTGGAAAAAAAACTTTACACTATATGAATTAAAATATTATTTCGGAATTAATAAAACCTTGAATAAATCTGAAAAATCAATATATGAATTCCGAAAAATCTGAAAACCCAAACAGAAAATCCGAAAATTCGTGGAAAAAAAACTTTACATGAATATATTATTTTTGCTTGTATTTTTGTTGATTTTTATTAAAAAAAATTATCATAAACGAATTAAGTCCGGAAGATAAGTAAAGAATTGGACACTGTTGTTCAAGATTTGGTTGATACTTTGTAGTTAAGAGTTTGCTAAGACGATTTTAGGTTAATACTCACACCTGCTTGATCTTTTTTACTTTAATAATTAAGAAATTATTAAGCTAGCACGTGCTCAATAATTTAATAAATATAGTCAAAGAAAAAATATAGCTAAATAAAAAACAGCTAAAGAAAAAAAAATGATATGAAACAGCTGTATCAACTGATGCAATACATACCAACCAAAGAGAAAATGAACTAATACTGCATCAGTTGATACAAGCAACCAAACAAACAGGTGATGCTAATACTGCAATCAAACAAACAAGTGATGCTAATACTGCATCAACTCTGATGCAAGCAACCAAACGCCCCCTATGTAAAGCAGCAGACAAATGAGAAGATCTTAACTTGTTTGGGGCTTAACTTTTCAAATAAAATAATGTTACCTTGCACGTACTAAACATATGAAGAGCTCCATCAAACTAAGCAACTTACAAGACCAATGGAAATAGAAACCCTCAACCATACCACGAAGTTTTCTTAACAAACCAAAAAGATGCAATCATATAGTCCAACAATCAAAATAATCAGATATTGTTATGCTGGTGGATCCAACGGTGGAGAAATCAATTATATTAATTGATAAATAATCAGATAGAATATTAATCTAATTGTAATCCAACAGTGGCGATTTAATTCATCTAAGGATCAAGATGATTAATTCAATGATTCAGATTGACTACATAAGAGTAATTATGTCATTAGATATCTCATTCTTCATTTAGTCCTGAGTGGAATGAGTCAATATCAAATGTGGGAGGAATGGGTCACTCCTTTTCCATGAGGAATAAGGCATTCCATTCCGGCCGGAATGAAAAAACCAAACGACGAAATACCTCTTCCAAATGAAAAAGACATTTCCGATCAGAAAAGACTAGACGAAACGTCTCATGATAGACATAAGCTTCTACAATCAACCATGAATAAGCCCATCCAAATAGCTAGTCATATCATCAGTTCCTATGGTAAAATAAATACATACAAGCTCTCTCTCTCTCTCCCTCCCTCCCTCCCTCTATTCTCTCTCTCATAAACAATGATCTAACAATACAGATATGCCTACATCATTGTTTAACTCTTGGGACTTGTGCATGAACCTACTATAGGACAATTGGCCAGCAGCAAGGGATCCACAAGAGATAGTGTCACATTTGGTCTGCTATATATGCTATGCCTGGCCACCTCTGCATATATAGCTTCAATCTGGAACAGTCTCTTCTTCCTGCATGGATTGATACAATCCTTCATCTCTAATCCTATGCTTCATTCATATCTCAGAAATTTTTACGTAGAATGGTAGCTGTTTTCCTGACTTAGATTTCTCTGTTCTTCATGCTAGCTGCACAGATACACGTATGACATCAGTTTTTTTCTTAAAAAAGAAGAAGACCATCTCGAGTTCAGATCATCGTTAAAGATGATGGAAACATACCATCTGATTCACAACATATGTTTGTCAGCACTTTTCATCAGACTATACTGGAGAGAGCACATGTTGTTGAACTCATCTTGACTGAGGAACCCTTGTCCTTGTCCACCCACTTGCTTGAGAAAGCCACCATTTTCCTGAGAATGATGTACACAGCTCAGTGAAAGGGGAAATGGGTCACTGTTGTCATGTTCATAGTGAAACATGGAGACAAAGGTACCTGATCAGAGAAGGCAGTGGCCCCTTGTGGAGTGTTCATCATTGGGTAGTTGATTGTTCTTGTTTCCTCCATAGTTATGGGTTGAGTGTGACTGGCTTGCTGTGCAGTTGGCAATGGCTGTGACACACAATACATCAGTATCATATCTACAGACTACAGTCAAACTCTGTATTTATTGAGTGTAGAACAGCTGATCGATGAGATCGACTTCTTTCATACCTCTGGGAGATCCATTATATCATTAATATCCACACCAAACTCATATAACAGTGGGTTCATTGATGCAAGCTTCATGGATAAGAACTGCAGAGGAGTAGTCATGAAACCTTTCATTAGATTTCATAAACTGAAGCCAATGTACATTACTTGTTTAATTTGTAGTATATATACCTCAACTTGGTTCTGCAATGACTGTACATAGTTGATGATCTCATCTAGCATAAGGGCCTTTCCAGTGACCTGTTTAATCATCAAAAGCCATGCAACTTTCATTAGAACAGTCTTCTCATGCAAAGAGGAACACATGAATAATGTTAATGTGAGAGAGCTTCACCTTGTCACAGCCAGGGACAAGGCCTTGCAACACCTTCATCCTCAAGCGTATCTTCTCTCTTCTCACCTGATGGACCCAAGTGAACAATCCATGTCAAATGCCACTGGCATCAAATAAAGAGAGATCAGTGAGAAGCAGTAGGTGGATCTGAAGAAGATTACTCTTTCTGCAAGGCTGTGGCTGTCTGTGGCTTGGCCTCTCCTTGCTCTCACATGAATGTAGCCTTCAGGGGGCTCCTCACAAGCCTTAGCTCCTGCCATGGATTTCTTTTGTTTCCTACACTTGCTTCCCTTGTCATCCTTGTTCTTTCTCTTCTTATCAATGGAGGTCTGTGTTTTGCTGACACCCTCCCTGAGGTTGGGTTCAGTGAGCACTGAAGAATGGCCCATTTGGCTGTCGGGTGAGGCTGAGACTTCTTGAATGACTTGAGAAGGGCAGCAGTAGTAGGGGAGGCAGCATGAGGCATCACTCAGGTCTCCAGTGTGGTCTGGCTGGAGAAGCACCTCAATGGGGGTCTCTGGGAGGTAGGGAGGGTCTAGGAGGAAGGGGAGGTGGTGCTGCTGATAGAAGAAGGCTGCCATTCTAGAGAGATGAGAGAGAAATGGATAGAAAAGCTCTCTCTAGGCTCCTGTCAAAGCCAGGTTGGTTTGCTGGCAGGCCTGACCAGCATTATATAATGGCTGTAGAGAGAGAAATAAAGTTCTAGAGAGAGAAAGAGAGGGAGAGTTATGTATGTATACTGGTCTTATCACTTCTCACAGCACCAATCCATGTCTTGTAGTAGGGCCTGTGGGACTGGGGAAGGTGAGCTACTACAGACACAGACTAATGTGCTCTGTGTTAATATAGCATGCATGATTATAACAACCTCATCAAAACCAGTACTCATTTAAGATAAGAACTCAAAAAGATGGGATAAGACTTGTGTACACCTGTAAACTTAATTACCATTTCCATGATGTTCCACAGTAGCAGAACGTAAGAACCCTAAATGTGTAACCGTACTAAAAGGTTCCACAAGTAGAATGACAACATTTGGATTGGAATTTTAGCAGGGATTCAATATGTGACAGTCTTAGGTTACCTAAGTAAGATGCTCTTCTTTTCAAACTGCTATAACTAGCTATCAAGAAAGCTTGCAGACCTCATTCATGGCAATCAAACTTTAGACCAAGTAAAAAAAAAAAAAAGTTTCAGATATTTAATTTCAGCAAATTGAAGAACATCACTAAATCAATTTGTTTAGAAATTGAGTTTAGAGATAGAGATTGCCACCGTCATGTCCTTTGATAGGTATGCAGCATCCATGATGTGTCATAGTAGGCGACGGTGCTCTAGCTGCCAGACAAAAGCTGCTTGCGGTTTCAGATACTGAGGCCGAGCCAAGCTTTGCCTAATATGGAAGAGAAAGAAGAGAAACAGGAAACAACTTCTTCGCATATCTTGCACATGTGTCGCAGGGATGATGGTTCGAATTGGGTCGATAATTTCGTTGTCCGGCCTTTATCAGATGTTATATGACGATACCGAGTATGCTAATCGACCAGAGTATCTTATAGTTGTGTTCTATAATTACAGATACTTTTGTTTGATTTTTTCCACAGGTTACTATTCATCTGAATTGAGCTTTTCATAGCAGTTGTCCTGCAAAAGAACATGCACATATCTCACTGATCTCATTGAATTTTGATCATGAGAACACATGCATATATGTCTACAGATGTATCTGAAATCTGAAGCACAATTTGCTGCACCTTATCCAAATATCGGCCCCATATATACCTGCACAGTATCGTTGTTCTACAGCCACAAATGATGAACGATTCATGGTGGCACCCTTTGCGACCTCACATATTTGAATTGAAACAATGTGATTCATATGAGGCATCCAATTGAGAAGTCTGAATGAAACAGTGCAAGCAGCATGCTATTTATTGGGCCGTCTGCGCTGCACCACAAAAGTCGTCTGAGAAGAATGAACAGAGTAGTAAAATTATCTAAAAGTTAGCGTATTCCAATGATTCAAGAAGATGAGGGAGGACACACAACATTTATGTTGAGATAGCTGTATCACTCATTAGGTAGAGATCGGGAGTTTTGTACTACAAACTGAAAAGAGACCATTAATGCTGAGAAAGACCGAAAATACGTATACAAAGGACACAAGAAACGT
Source organism: Narthecium ossifragum (assembly GCA_963920575.1). Lineage (NCBI taxonomy): Eukaryota > Viridiplantae > Streptophyta > Magnoliopsida > Dioscoreales > Nartheciaceae > Narthecium > Narthecium ossifragum. The sequence goes on from OY986969.1 coordinate 1,040,330, forward strand.
ATTTTTTTGTCACTCCTCGGCTTGTTGCATGCATGAGTGGCGGTCTCAGGACATTAATCCATGTGGAATTTGTCTTCTAGATGAGACAAAAATCAGTACTCTATATTTAGCTGTATCGAAGGCTCTGATGTAACTTACTACTTGTCATTCATAAGTTTGCAGTACAGTAAGTATTCTTGCAGCCAAATTTTTACTTGGTAGTTCTCATCCGTCAACAATTTCATTTAGAAAGTTCATGGATGATCGAAAAGATAGTAATTCTGATCATACGAAGAAATTATGGAGGTGAAAAATGCTTTTAGTGATCATTACAAGAATTGCATAAGCTTTTCCACAGAGCTTGTCTAAGGATACACATGAACTCGATTGAAGACTTTATGAGTGAAGTTCCTTGTTCTTATTGATGAAATTACAGTCCATTTTACGGTTATTTTGTCCATGTGTCGCGTAAAGTGTCATATCCCCATCACATACAATTAGCACACATGCCTCTCTTTTTTCTTGTGACACGTCTCTTTCAAAAAAAATATGGTTTGCAATAAGCCTCAGATGTACATCAGTAGAACAATGGATCCAATTCTCACTCCTCCCATGGCATGTTGGTCTGTTTACATTAGATACATTCTTGAAAATTTACTGACTTCAATCCATTTAGAACAGAATAGGGCCTCCAACTTTGAAACAATAACAAAGCTTTTGTAAAATCTTGGAGAAGGTTTAGTATTCTCCCTCTTTCTTTCGAAAAGAAAGATCAGTAAGAAGTAAAACATTCTGAATAATGGCTCAGATCGCCTTTCTTTCTCGGTTGAAGTTGTTTTGAGTACAAGGATCAAAGACAAAGATGTTGAAGTCACAGGATTACTGGTTTGCCTTTGTATCACATGATCAAGATGCTAAAAAAGAAAAGCTGTATGCATGCATGTTTAAGCTACACCTTGAGCAAAAGTACTCTGAGTTTGTCGAAGCTTGTGATCAGGATCATTTTTCAGAAACATCCATAGATGTACAATATTGCGTGAAAGCTTTTGTATTGTGCGTTTTGCTATGATTCAGTGATAGAATTACTGTGTAAGATGTAATATCTCATAGGAATGTAGCTGAATTTTTCGTATTGAGGAACTCAACTAACTAAATTCATAGTAAATATGGGCCATTTTGATTTCTTAAGAAGATTCATGAACTATATCTTCACATGCAAGGAAATCTTCAGCAAATCCAGATTAGATAGCATTCAGGATTTTAAGATAGGATATGGCAGAATTTGTCCTCTGATAAGATTTCTGCAAGATATTGCCATGCTTCTTCATCTATAAGAAGAGAAGGGGAGATGCAATGGAGAAGAACAGTAGATGATCATGCTCTGCAATGGGCATTCTAGTTGTGACTGTGAGTTCTTTTCTTTTTTCCTTTATTTTACGGCGATGATGAGAACCAGAGTTCGATCCAAGCAATGCAGCATCTCAAGTTATAGTTTTCATCAGGGCTTAAAGGATGAGAGGAGAAGATAAGCCTTGTGAAAGTTAATTCTATATACCCTCATGTTCTCATAAATTATTAAATGCAGCATTGTAGTTACAAAATATGGATTACATTAAAATGCATGTTGAAAAAATAAAATTTATTTATGTTCTACTAAAGACTTATGTTCTTTGTTGTGATAGTTGAGCAAGCAGGAGAGAGGACACTCAATGAGCCATGAAAAAAAAAGATGGGCAGTAGAGAAAGAGATAGTACTTGCATGTTTTATACCTGATTTTTTTTTTTTTTGTTATGAGTTGTAATGAGGATGATGAAGGTATCAATCAAGTGTAATTGATTGCATACTTTTCTTTTCTAAATTATTGTGATATGCTTCATTTTTCATAAAATGTTATATTATTCATTTATTTTCTTTCTTTGTGATTTCAAGATTGAGATCCTGGGAAACACTTGATCTTAACAAAGACATTGGATTGTTTATTATTGAAGCATAACAAGGGAAAAGAAAGAAGTGAGAGGGGTTTTTATTTCTAGAAAAAAAGGCTTTTTAATACACCAAAAAGGTTTTATATCCTATTTATTATTGGATAAGAATTTGAGTCTTAAAGCTCACAATTTTCATATTTTTCGTGTCTTATCCCGGAATTATATTCATATTTTTCCTTAGGAATTTATGAAACCGGTCGCTATTCAGCCTTTTTAATCCGCATTTCTCATCTGAATCCTAACCGGATCCAAATCCGGATCAAAAGATCCAATATATGCGTAACGTATACAAAATCCAACTATTTATGCGGTTTGGTTTTGGACGCTTATGTCCGAAAGTTTATCGGATCCGACCCGAATCGAAACTCCCTTTAATACCCCCAAATTGGTATTATTTTCCTTCCTCTAAATTCTAATCTCCGTTTAACATTGTTATCGACCAAAATCCACTGCGTTTCCAGTGGTTTCTAATCTCCATTCTTTCTAGGGTTTCCACTGTGAAATTCTAGGATTTTTATCGACGATATCGACCCAAGCTCTGGTTGCCGGGTTCCCCTCCAATGGCGTGGTGAATTGCTAGAACGGGGCTGGCGATGGCGGTGGCGGGATTTGGAGCCGTCTCCAAGACCGGTCTCACCTTCCGCCCTCCCCTGGCCCTCGCTTCTCGCCAGGTACCCCATCTTCTTTCGCGATTGTTGTATCTTGGATTTTCTATTGCTTCCTCCAATGGCGGACTTGTAAGCTTAGCCCCTCTCCTGGCTCTCCTCGTCGCAGGCACGCCGGCGTAGCTCCGCCGCTGCGCCTGAAACCCTAGCTGAGCCTGAGCACATCCCTGGTGATGCGTCAAGGGATTCCAAGCCCGCCTCTACCTCTTCTTCCTCCCCCAGTACGAAAGGTGAAATCTTTAAGTTCTTGTGAGTTTCTTGGATTGCGGCTTTTTAGGTAAATATTGGTATATGAATTGGTAATGAGGTGTCAGTATTAATCCGTGATGTCGTGATTGGCCAGAGTGGAAGAAGATAAGCTCGAAGGAGCTCGGGATCACAAATTCGATGATAACGAAGTCGACCAGATCTGTTCTTAATGAACTTAAAAGGAAAGGTAGTAGTTTTTTTTTTATTTACTTCACTTCGAGTTTTTTATTTGAGCCAAAAATGGATGGCCTTTGACTGGAATACCAATTAGGCAATTAGCTGGTTGTGATTTTCGCCAAAATAGTTATTTACGATATGTAGAGTTGCTTTCATATATTTGGTTTGTGGGATCATTTATATTTTATCCGGATTAGAGTAATGGGGTCTCTATTCTGCAGGCTATGACGTATATCTTGTTGGAGGTTGTGTTCGGGATCTCATACTGAAGAGAACTCCCAAGGACTTCGATGTCCTAACTTCAGCAGATCTTGGAGAGGTTTCTGCTGACCTTCTTGCTATTTAATTTTGATTTTGATCATAAACATGAATAATAAAGCATGCGTCACTTGCATTACCAATAGGACTTCGTTTAGCCTAATAGGGATAAATGATAAAGCATAAGCATGAATCACTTGCATTACTAATACCAGAGCAGGACATGAGCAAAACCCTGCATGTTGTTAGGTTCACATCTGATCTGTGGAATTGCAGTTTAACAACCCCTCATTCGAAAAGAGTTTCTCTCAATATCTTGTCTGAAGGTTGACATAATTAAAAAATCTAAGTTTATGGTGAACGATGTGCGATGATCCAATTGCTGCTGAATGATTAGGGTCAATGCAGAAAAAAAATTGAGTTATAAACCCTAGCTGGAAAGATTTGGGCAGATGTATAAGCAGATAATTATCACAGCTTTATCATATGAAAGATAACATTTTGTCTTCCCTCAATTTTTCAGCATTCAGTACAAATATATCCAACCATAAGCGATGAGCAAGGTTGCTTGTGATACATAACTACTGCCTCTTTTTTTCGTTGGTTGAAATCTTAATGTTGTTATTTTTCCGTGCATGCAGGTTAAGAAAACATTTTCACGATGTGATATAGTTGGTAGACGTTTTCCTATATGCCATGTTTATGTCAATGATTCCATTGTGGAGGTCTGTTCTTTCACCCTTTATATCTTGTTTCCTCTTCTCTCAAAACTGCATGAAAGAGAGCCTGAATTGTACACTAATTGAATGCTGAACTAGATCTTAATAATGGAATAGCTAAAATTTTGGTATAACTGATTCGTGAGGATGATTTAATTTTTTGTTTGTTTTTATATGCTGAGCAATTTTTTTAAAACTAGGTTTCAAGTTTTAGAACTTTGGGAAGGAATACAAACAAGGACCTGACTTACGTTTCGGGACGACGTCCTGACTGCAGTGAGCAGGATTATGTTCGCTGGAGAAACTGTCTCGGGCGTGATTTCACAATTAATGGGTAATATTTTATGCTCTACTACAATTGTTTTCTGATACAAGCTGGTGGTGTCCTTTTTGCACTTATTTTGCATTCTTTGCTTGTATATATGTTAAGTGGCGAGGTGAATCTATGTGTAACATTTCCCCTTTGCTGCCTAATGATGCCTTATGTTTATGCTTAGGCTGATGTTTAATCCATACAAGTGTCTAGTTTATGACTACATGGGAGGCATGGATGACATCAAAAAATCAAAAGTGTGTATCTATCTCTTGATTTTTATTTAGCTCATTGAATGGCCATGATTTTTTCATGGTTCTATGCTTATTTCTGCGCTTCTCTTGCAGGTTCGAACTGTAATACCTGCATATACTTCCTTTCAGGATGACTGTGGTAAGACCATCTAAATTTATCCATTTTCATAGTACCCTTCCTCTTATCTTTCATCTGTTTGCTTTGTAATTCTTCAACAATCAACAAGATTTTCTGTGGATTGTTCAGCTCGCATTCTTCGTGCAATTAGAATAGCTGCTCGTTTAGGCTTTCGATTTACAAAAGAAACAGCTCATTCCATAAAAGATCTTGCAAACTCTGTGTTGCGGCTTGACAAGGTATGCTGATTTAACTTATTTTTGTTTAGTGGATTTGAAGCCTGTCCCCGGTCTCAATTCAACAAGACTTTATTTCCTCAATTCTGCTAAATGCTTGCTGGGTGGACTCAGTATTTTATATGTTGCGGTTTAAATGCTGCAGGGAAGGATCCTTATGGAAATTAATTATATGCTTGCATATGGATCTGCTGAAGCTTCATTGAGGTTGCTTTGGAAGTTTGGGCTTCTTGAGCTTCTGCTACCCATTCAAGTATGTTTTTCTATTTTCAATGTTGACGCCCCAGTATAATTCATGTACCCTATGCACCCCCTTTCTTCAGATTACATGATGTGACTGCACCAAACAGGCAGCATATTTTGTTTCACAAGGTCTTCGAAGGCGCGATAAACGAATTAACATGCTATTGGTAAGCACCATAAGAACTTGACTTGAGGATTATATGCGTTCTTCATGGACATATTTTTTTGGAGTAACTAGCACTTTAAAGATCTTGCAAGTACTCATGGAGGGGTGGTTACCACCTCGATGGTAAATCTTCTTGTGGGTAAAGAGGCCATGTGTTCACATCTCCGATAGGGGATATATGCCTGGCAGTCGAAAGGCACATGCTTGGCATGCTTGCCCACCCTCATGCAACTAGTCGTTTGAGATCTGTTGAGGCCATAAGTTGATTTTAGAGGCTTAAGCCAGATTTAAAGGCTCAAATATTTAAAAATCACTTTTAAATATCAATGTGTGTGGTTTTCATTCGGATTGCATTTCTGCATTCAAGATTTTTACTAATTCAACCATATCTATGCATGCAGGCTTTGTTTTCCAATCTGGATAGACTTCTTGCTCCTGACAGGCCTTGCCATAATAGCTTGTGGTGAGAGCTCTTTGCAGTGGTTATAAGGTTCATTAGATTTTTTTTGCATGCGATACGTTGGTAATCTCAATTTGGACTTGTGATATCTTCTCCTTGCTTCAATTTCTGGTCTTAGCCACTTTATTTTTTAGGCAGCAAGACACTTAAGCTATCATCTCATCATGTCCCTGCACAACTAATAATTGACGGTGTTGAAGAGTTTGTTAGGCAATGGTGGTTCAAGTTATTGTTAAAGGTCTTCATTTCTCTAATTTGTATACTTCAACGATGAACTCATCTTTTTCTTATACATGTACAGTTAGCATGAATGATTGCTTTCTAATTCATTATTCTCCTTCTTACTCCTAATTTTCTTCTCTTGCCTGTACTTTGTGGAAGTAGAGGTGGAACTATTCAGATCATGAAAGATTGGTTGACTTACAGGGATGGTGGCTCATCTGTCTGGAAATACTGTAGATTCATTTTGCCTGCAGCGATACTTGAGTTGACATTTTAATAGTTCTTGTGTTCGTCCTTGTGCAAATGTGAGCAACCACTTTTCTGTTTTATTGTGTGGTACAGGGTTAGTATATTAGCGTTCCATCAAGCACTTGCTCGTGTACCCCGAGATCCTTTGGTAGTAGCCACATTCACACTTGCTCTACACAATGGGGGAGATTTGTCAGAAGCCATATCTATAGCTCGGAGGATCACCCATCCATATGATCTGAGGTTTCCTGAGTTGTTGGAACCTCAAGGATTAGATACAGATGAGGAATTCATAAATGAGATTCTTGATCTTGCATCCTCTGTAAATGCTGCACTGAGTGCAATGACTGATGAGCGTTTTGTTTCTCAAGTCATGGCCAGATATCCTCAGGCACCATATTCAGATTTGGTAAGGAATCAAGTCCTCGGTCAAAATATGTATCAACTATTTGCACTTTGTAGTTGCTGTAAACAAAGAAACATAATGCATGGCAACTATTAAATGCGGCTTTGCAGGAGTTGCTATAGTGCATGGTGGCATATAGCAAACCATATATCTGTTCGTTGTACATATACCTTTTCGTCGGCTGAACTTTGAAATTGTTAAGGACCCTTGTCAATGTGCATTAACCTTCTGATTTCTAGATCAACTCTTGGCTTTGGACTGCTGAAGTTTCTGATTCAGGTTATATGCAATTCTGATTAATGGTTTTTTTCTTGATTTCAGGTATTTATACCTCTGCAAGTGTATCTGAAAGTCTGCAGGATTTTCGAGTGTATTGGAAATACTGACAAGGAGAGATATTTGATTCCAAAACGAGGTAGTAAAATAAATTATGGTAGGCTGGAGCAAGGTGGTCTCGCAGAATTGCGGCATGTCTTTGCGAGGGTGGTTTTTGACACAGTCTACCCTCCCAATCCGAAAAATACCTCTGAAATACCTGATACCTACATAACATGATTGTGTGGGAGTATCAAGGGTAATCTACTCTAGGCTTTAGCTTCATCGGCTGGCCAATTATTTGGTTCAAGTGAAGGCTGGAGTGGCTCAAGATTTTGAAAGCACCAGGATGATGTACTTTTGCCAATCACCTTTATTATTGGTATTGCTCTCAGTGTTGTGATATCCACCCAAACTCCTATTAGAGGATTAGGTTGCAGTTTGACTTGGCAAGATGGTGTAACAATGGAGCCAACAAAGAGGAAGTGGAGCTCTAGTTCCTCCGCCGGGTTTTTCTGGCTTGGTGGCTACAACATGAATCATTGATGCTTTTCAAACATCATGCATTAACCAGAGTCAAGCGTCTGACTATCTGCAGCTGTCGTTCTTCTGTTGCGCCTATCTTAAGATGTTCGTTCTTGCACACAGGTCATGATAAAGTAGAAAACTGGCTGTAACCTCTTCTCTCTATTTCTACCAAATCCACACAAAGGATTGGCAATTTTTTACATTAATTAATAAACTCGTCCCTCAACCCTTGTTTGGCAACTGGGTTAGGGGGTTTATTTTCACTTTATCCCTATTTTTTCATCAAACATTAAAACAATGATTATGGGGTTTATACTATTTCATCTATCACATTCCTCTTTTTATTTTTTCTTACATCCATTTTTTACCTTCATTTTTTCTAATCCCATATTCCCCTTTAACCCTGATCCAAATATGGGCTCAAGGTTTGAGGTTGTGGAAAACTATCTGTTGTGGTGGTTTTCACTTTGTCATGTTATTAGTGCATCATGAGTTGTTTCAAGTTTTGTCAATCTGAATGCACTACTTTTATAATCAAACGTTGTTGATCTAATTGCATATGAACCCATTCAATTTGCAAGGAATTTGATAAATGTAGCTCTACTTCGAGTGCTAAGAGATAAATTAAATCATGTTGATCGACATGTGATGTGCACATGCATGTTTCATAAAGATAGGACAATGGGACTTCTGAAGTGAGGTGTGGAAAGAAAAGGCTACTTGCTCATGATCTGTAGGAAATTGATCAACTTGCTCAGTTCCTAGTTTTTTTAGGAAGAAAGAAAGGACTGAATTTTTCAAGTTTATAACGTACATATTTGAGTTCCGGTATTCAACCTTCCCAAGAATTGACTCAAGGCCCCTTCATTATTCATGATCTATTCAAGCAAAGTTTTCATTGATCCAAACGATTACAGAATTTGGATTAGTTACCAACTTAAGGAATAAAGCCAGAACAAAGCATACAAATCTGAACCTTACAGCCCTAACTGTACAAAAGAAAGAATTTAACACGATTATACAGCTGATTGGAGAAAGAAAACAAGTTCTGGTTCTGGTGTACGAACAAGCTCTGTAAAACTGAGTACTGTCAACCTCTTTAAAACAAAACAGTTGTAGATGGATCAGATGGTATGGTTCACTCCCTGGTGATTCATGCTATGCTTCCACACAAATAGTTCTCTTCTCTACTCGAGTTTTTTCAGCTTCTCAATGACGTGATCATTCTCCTGTTCCACAGGGAAGTATTTGATGCCCACAAGGTCACCAACTTTGCTGATTACCTGGAAAAAATTCGCCAACAGAAAAAAGAGGATTCAGAATCATCATGAAAAACTAGACTTAGAATGCTAAGAACTGATCTGATGAGAAAGTTTGTACCTCCAAGCCTTTAATTAGGTCCTCTCTAGTGTGTGAAGCAGAGATACAGATCCTAGCCCTTGCCAGGAGGAGTGGGGTGGCAGGGAAAGCCACAGTCACAACCGCAACCTGGAGAACATGGCAGCAACTTGAAGTCAATATCTATCCAGATTTAGGCAAGCAGCACAAGAACTTAATGAATAAGAAATTAATCCTGAGAGGTCATTAATGATTTAGCAAATAACATTGAGAGCTAGAAATGAGTGGCCCACAGGTGATGCCATAGTACCCTATCCTATCACATGTAGCCTTAGGTGATAAGAGACTGCGTGTTATCATTATAGCTCACTGGATATACCTTGAGTCAGATAGGAATGAGACAGGCAACTGCTACCTAGAACAATTATTGAAGCACTAGGAAAGTTCTGATAATCATCAAGGAAGAGACAATTACTGGCATTAACCATAAGTCTCCAGCCTTCTCTCATTTTGTGGAAAGTATATTGCTAAAAATACCAACAGGATACACATTTTACAGCTCTATAGGTAATCGGTCTTCATGCAAGTAATCAGAAACGTATATTACCAACTACTGCTATAGGTATTAACTCTATAGCCTAAAAACTTATATTTGTTTTTTTGCTATATATGCCAGGTGATGCAGATCAACCTCACTTTCTCTCCTATGAAACTATCTAAGACCAAGAAATTGTCAGCTTTTTTATTTTGGATAAACAGAAATTGTCAGCTTCAAATAGTGTGTGAGATGAAAATATGTCCATGAACTGCTGACTTATGGGAATTTGCTAGTATTATAAAGAGCTACGATGAGAAGTTTAATACTCACATTCTGTCTAAGACACTCTCTTGAAAAGGCTGGGATTTTTGCTGGATTGTAAAGCATGATTGGCATAACTGGTGAGTCATCATCTCCAAGAACTTCAAACCCCATCTTTTGAAGTTCCGATCGAAAGAAATTGCTATTGTCGCGAATTTGTGCAAGTTTCTGAGCCCCTGTGGTAAAAAAGCAAGTCAGATCAAGGACCTGAAGCCTAGAATCTATGGGAAACATGAAGTCAAGATATATTCTTTTTATCCTTAGGTACCTCTATTAGTCCCATCTTCACCAAGGATAACTTTTAGTGCAGATATAACTTGTTGCACGGCTGGTGGTGACATGGAAGTTGCATAAAGATGCGCTGGACAAGTGTACTTCAGATACTGAACAATTTCCTGATAGTGAAAAGATTGGTCAGCGGGTGAATGACAATATAGACCTTGAGTAGTCTACTGCTACAGAAAAACATATGAAAGGTGGAAAAGATTTAAACCTTTGATGCAGCTATATATCCTCCACAAGACCCAAATGATTTTGTAAAAGTTCCCATCATAACATCCACATCAGCTGGATCCACTCCTAGCAGCTCACAAACTCCTCTTCCTGTTTTGCCAATGGCACCAATGCTGTGGGCCTCATCTAAGTATGTGTACGCCTGTTCGTAATCAAGAGCAAATACTATTAATTTCTCATCGCTCACTTAAGTGCTTCCTAAGACCCTTAATGAGCCGAAAGATCATTTACACTGTCAAGTTCATATGCATATAATAAGAGAAGAACCAACTAAATTCCAACGCAGAACAATACAATGTAAGATGAGGATATGATGTGATCAAACCTTGTATTTCTTGCAGACCGTTATGATCTCAGGAAGCTTGCACAGCTCCCCTTCCATGCTGTAGATTCCCTCAACGATAACAATTATCTTTTTCCAAGGTCTATGTGTTCGGGGTTGTCCCCCAGCAATCTGCTCTCTCAGCACCTCCTCCAAGTGAGATGGAGCTACAGATACGACAGATTATGGATTAAGATATGACCAAACAACAATATTTTACATACAAAAATGGCTCATGCCTCTATAGCTTACCATTATGTTGGAAAACCCGTACGGTTGCACCAGATCCTCGAGCACCATTAACGATCGAGTTATGATTTAATGAGTCGCTGATTATCAACCCTCCCTGTATGGTAGAATCATGATGAGACAAGCCAGCCAATGAAAAGTTAGTTCGATAGCTAAAATGACAGCTACATATATCCAACAAATTGTGACAAGTCAAGAAACCGTCCAACCTTTCCAATGAGCGCAGGAATGATTGCAGAGTTTGTCGCATAACCCATGCCGAAAAGAAGAGCAGCTGGCTTTCCCACATACCGTGCAACTAATTCCTCCAGCTCATTATGCAGTTTAGTTGTACCTGATATCATTCTAGTCAAAATTAGCTTACTCCAAAAGTCATTAAGAATCGAATGCTCAACAAAAATGGTAGGTATTCATACCGCCATCGACGCGGACACTGCAAGTACTGGGTGAGTATTGCTTCAGTGTCTCGATAACACGAGGTGTGCAGTATTCATCTGCTGCAGCAAAGCCGAGGTAGTTATACGATCCCAGGTTAAGGCATTTGGTAGTATTCGATGTTCGGCTGCATCAAAGAAACAGAACTGGTTAATAAATCAGCTGGAAACTACAAGGGTAGATTGGTTTAAAAAGAAAAAATAACATTTCAGAAGGGAAGTTTGGGGATCAAGTTCAAGATAATCAGTTAAATAGGGGATGAAGTCTCCCTGCCACTGACGCTAGTGGGAAACATGAGAAATATAATTTGATCTGGAGCATGTAGTTACAAATATGCGGATTTCAATAAAAACCATAATGAAATTCAAGAGACTTTCAAAAAGGGAATACTCACTGCAAGGTTTTGTTGTTATCATTCGAATAGCGCTCAACCACGTCAAACCAAGCATCTGGTGCGCTTGCAATTGGCCGGCCAAAGCAATCCTACAGAAGGAAATTAATGGAAAAAAATAGAAACCATTATTGTCAAGTTTCCTCCCCAGTTTTTGACTTTCGAAAGTCCATAACACGATATTGAATTCAATTCTAAAGCAAATTTTAACATCTGCTTTTTTCTATCCTAATAAGGAAATATTTTTAAAAACAATACTCTAGATCTGCATGTGCAAAACGTTTCATGCTAATGATCAATCTTACTCTTCAATCTCATATTCTAGGCCTCAGGACCAACCTTTCTGGCTTACGCTAGAGAAACATACTTAATCCTAGGTAGCAAAAAAGGCCTGCCTAGGATTTTGAGGGACACCAACAGCACTACTCGAATCAACAGGTAAGATCAATTGTCATAACATGTTTATAAGTAGTAAAAAAAGGCCGAAAAATCCAGCATGGTAAATACCCCTATACCTCTAAAAAGCAAAATTTCGGCATGATCCGAAGAAAACAACCCCTAACCAACCATATAACCATCATTGTGCAAGGATACTTGTAATCTAATCAAGAAAAAGCTACAAGGGGCTAAAGAGCAAACCTGAATCCGGAGATAAAGCCGGCGCGTGTAGAAATCCTCAAGCCCCAAACAGATCGGCGCATACCCCTGATCCCAAAGACCAACAAAATCCCTCTCAGAAGCCAAATCCAACAGATTTCTACTCAAAAGACGCACAAAAATCAAAACTTTACAAACACCCATACGAGCAAAGATCCAAACCTGAAGGTTGTCCTTGACTTTACCCCAATCCAAGATCTTCCGAAAGAAATCCCTCATCTGCCCAAACGCGAAGAGCAGCCCGTAGCTGAAGAGGGTCGTCAGCGCCATAAGGTACGGTAACCTCACCATCTTCCCTTCTCTCCTGTACCCCGGCTCCGCCCCTAAACTCGATCTAAAGAGAGATGAAGAGAACGAGGACACCCCGGGGTAGTCGAAGTCAGTGGATGGCAAGGGGATGGGGAGGCGTGGTGGCGCTTAAATGGAGGATGGGGGCTTGATCGTCAATGGCGACGAGAGAAAACAAAGAGAAGAAGATATAGAGAGGGGTTTGAACGTTGAATTGGGGAAAACCTATGGGGATGGTGAGAGGAAATGGGCGGTGTGTTGACCGGAGGAGCACCCAAATCCCCCACTACCTCTCTCTCTCTCCTTTCTCGTCAATGCCTCCCCCCTCCTCTCTCCTCTCACCTCTCTCCTGCCTGGTCTTCTTCCTGGAAATTTAGATTTTTTTAATAAAAAAATTCCCCATTTTTTTGATCAAGGATAGGATATTTGCTCGATAATTTGATTTGTGAAATAACTATTTTTTTTTTTTAATTGTGCACAGCAACGTGGGTTTATATAATTAGCCAATTAATACTATCAATCGAGTCAGATATTTGTAGAATTTTTTTGTCAAAATGGGCCTCTAATATTCACTTTTAGCACTTTAAGACCTCATATATTGTTTCTTCGTCTAATACGATCCTAATAAAAAATACACATAACGAACACGCGTATAAACGAAGACGTGAATAACAAATAATGACACGTGTGATAAAAAAAAAATCTGATATTTGTATATAGTAAAGCATTGTATTCCAATCACCGTCTCGATTTTATGGTATCAGTCAAACTTTCAGAAATAATACTCTATTCCCCCCGCCCCCCCCCCCCCCCCCCACCAATGACTTCTTCTTCTTCCGGGGTCTTTGTTTGGTTCGCCATGTGAAATGGTAATATGAATAAGCTGCATGATTGATAATTTAATATTAGTTTTAGTATCATATCGTGTTTGGTACAAAGGTGGGCTTTATAATATATTTTGAATAGATAAAAATATTTTTGTATTAAAGATATAACTGAGTATGAGAAAATAAATACAATAATGATATCTACCAAAAACTAATAATACGATGGGATCCGTATAAAATTATAGCGTCTTAGAGTTGAGTTAAAGTTATACGACGTCTAATGTATTAAATCATCCGACGTATATTTATACAATCCCTTGTTACACCAAACACCGTATTACAATCCTAACATATAATATTATATTATACATTCTCCCATACGAGGCGAGCCAATACGTGTGACGCGAATCTCTTAAAAACCATTGAAATAAAATAGTCAGAATTTATATACCATGAGTTTCAAGAGGTGTTAATTTTCAAACGCTCACAAAATTCTCCTAGCCCATTTATATTGTAAAAATAAACGAACAAACACTAATTAAAAGTTCGATAATAAGTTTTATAAATTCCATCTCATTTTTGTTTGTGACTTGAATTGGCCAACATTAGTGAGGCTAAATAAAATAATAGCAAGGGTGAGCTTCATTTCATTTCATTTCATTGGACTCATTCAAATTAGGTGTGTGCTTTTATATTGGTTTAGCATTTCAAAGGGTCAATAATAGAACACGTAATAAGTATACACAATTCTGCATGGACTAGTTTGTACCACCAAGGAAACCAGACTGACCCATTATAACGAGTCACATTCATCGATCAGACTGAATCTCATAAAAATTAAATCCTTGGCGTGAGGATTTGTCTCGATTTCAACAGACAAAGTCATCGAATGGACACATTCATGGATGTATTGACTAATGAGCATGAGGTTAATGAGGCTGTTGACCATTTCAATCTGAATGAGTGAAGAAGGTTGCATGAGTCAAATGCATGGGGTAGAGTTATTTTATTTTGTGACCAATGAATGCATTAGGTTTGTTTGGTGGAATCCATGGAAAATAGAAATCAAATCAATTCTGGTGGCAATGAGAGGGAGAGGGAGAGTGAGAGTCCAATTTGGTTGGCCCCATGGAGTATTGTTCTCAATTGTTTTTTTGAAAGTTTGACATTCAAGTCTCCGAAAAATAATTGAGAGGAGGAAAAGCTCGCAATTGTATGGAGACCGACTACACATGGGGTTTGAGTATGTTTGTTTGATGCATATCGTTGGAATTGCTAATGTTAGGTATGATAGAGTCGCTAGAAGGTGCCGGTTTGTGGACACCGATTTTGCCAGGCAAGCATAGGAGGGCTCTCAGATTGTAAATAAATAATCTCTAGCTCTCGAGCTTAACTCATAAAAAGGAAAAAAAAGAGAGGGGGGGATTGATAGCACCCAAACCACTCGTCGTTAAAGGTGACTAGGGCGTCAAGATTACAATTTATACCGAATTCTAACTAACTACTACGTAGTTAGCGGGAGTCCGGGTCGATCCGCAGGGAAATGAGAATTGACTAACGTACTCGATAGATAACTCCAAACAACTAGCTAAAATGATTTGGGTTTTGGATTAGTGACTATTAAAGTAATTAACTAAGTGAAAAGAAATATAACTAGTATAGAGAGGTCTTGGGATCTCCATTTCATTGTAGGTTCTAATGTAGCCTCCTAAGGAATTGAGGTGTGTAATCCAATTGGGACGATCGAAATCTAGAAGTCGACAAGCGGGTGATTAGCCTCACTTATCGCTCGACGGAAGTCGGGTTAGGATCATCCGTCGGAAATAATCACATTCACAAAGTCGACGAATGAGTGATTAGCTTCTATCGTCGCTAACGAACCTTCGATTAAGATCGATTCGTCGCAAGAAAAAGATATTGTATGGAATCGGGCATTGGATCGAGATGGTTCTAGCACCTCGAATCCAATGCAAGAGAAAGATAGAATGGATCCTTTGATTAGAGAGATAAGGATGGTTCTAGCATCCCTAATCTCTAATCTAGGGCTAATCATCATCCCAATGTAATTGGATGTGTTTCTAGCACATCCAACTCATTGGGGCATAACAACAAACACCTATCATACACAAGTCCTAGCTCATACCAAAGAAAGGCATTCATCCATTCAACATATAAGATCCATGTACAAAGATAGAGAAATAATGCTCAAATCCATATAATAGATCAATCCCAAAGATTACACATCAAAAACCCTAAGAAAACTACAAAAGAATCCTACAACTACATAGAAATCCCAAGAGAAAGGAAGTTAGCTACTCATCTTGGATCGATCCATGGATGGAGGGTGATGAAGCTCTCCTTCCATGGGTTTCCTCCAAGAAGTCCTCCTCTCAATTGGGTAAGAAACCTAGAAGGGTTGGAGAAAAAACTAAGAGAAGCCCCCTCAAATCCCCCATAAAGGGTCTATTTATAGTAAGCAAGCCTCTCCCCCTCGGATTAAATCTGGACCATTGATTTTGCTCGGCTGGCACCAAAGGATCGATCCTTGTAAGGTAAAGGATCGATCTTCCTCTTCGTGTGATCGCTGGTCCCGTGGAGGATCGATCCTCCTATAGGAAAGGATCGATCTTTTCCTTCTTGAATTCTGGCTGCGCCCCGATGAAGATCGATCCTCAAGTGTGTGAAGATCGATCCTCTAGAATTTGCGTTCTGTCACTGGAAAAATGCGCAAAAGTGATCGATCCTCTCATGACATAGGATCGATCCTTGGTATCCTGATTGGCTCCTTCTTAATGCACTTCAAAGGATCGATCCTTCTTCACTACATGATCGATCTTCTTCATAAAACTGG